>CAUYON010190795.1:0-22356 GCA_963573935.1 Arctocebus calabarensis
AAACAAAAGTAGCCGGGCGCTGTGGCGGGCGCCTGTAGTCTGAGCTACTAGGGAGGCTGAGGCAAGAGAATCGCTTAAGCCCAAGAGCTGGAGGTTGCTGTGAGCAGTGTGACGCCACGGCACTCTACCCAGGGCAATAAATTGAGACTCTGTCTCTAAAAAAAAAAAAAAAAAGAAAAAAAAAAGAAAACTAATGAAGTTAAGCTAGTTCACACTAGGATGTGAATAGCTGGAAAAGGTTCCCTTACTCTTTCCTCTACCTCCATTTCTCTAAACATTCACAATTTTACAGAAGCTGCCTGCTGAGAGTTATAACCTGGGTTTGCATTTAAATTTTACTCAGTGTGAGTGAAGTGAAAAATCTCAGGCTCAGTGCGGGGAGATTTGTTTCTGTGATGGAGAAAGCTAGAGAAGCCACGAGAGTAAGCTGGACGTAGTGTGAAGCCTTCTGGGTTTTTTCCTAAAACGTAGGCCTGCTCACTCCTCTTTGGGGGCCTCCAGCTGGCTAAGAACTTAATGCCCTAGAAAAATGAGGAGCACCAGGCTTTCACACCATGTTAAGTCGTAACTAGGATAGCCGGAGCAAATATAGGACAACCTGCTAAATTTGAATTGCAGATTAACGAATCAGTTCTTAGTGTAAGTCTGTGGAAACAGGAGAACCTTCCTTGCGGTAGCCTAGAGGCCATATCACCCTTCTTGCAATTGTTAGACTTTAGGAAAACCGCCCTGGCATATAAAACATGTTGAGTGGAGTTTGGGTCATAAATTGTATGCACATCCTCCTGTAATCTAACTTAGTACTTACATGATTTTTTTTTTTTTCTCTCTCTGTCTCTTTTTTTGGCTTCAACTCAATTCCTATTCCTGACATTTTAGAAGTAGTAGTAAATTCAGGGACAGCTGACATTACCATGGACCAATTAAGCTGCATTAGTCATCCATTCAACAGATTTTTTTTGAAAGCAGATCAAGTACCAGACACAGATCTAGGTCAAGGGTCAGCAATCTTTTTGGTAAAGGGACAGACAGGAAACATATTATTCATCTTTGTTGGTTTATTTGTTTTTTGCAACTGTTACAAAAAAAAATTAGCTCAAAGGTCATATAAAAACAAGCCTGGGAGGTTGGAGTCAACCTGCTAGTGATAGTCTGCTGGCCTTGCTCTGGGTGCTAAAATCTGGTTGGGTCAGGATGAAGGCATTCAAAACTCAGGTGTGAGTATTTTCTAGGGAGTGAGAGGCAGGAAGACACCCAGGGAAACTTCCTCAGCCAAACTACTGAAGCCACGGAAGTGGTGGGTGTATGTTTGGTTTTTTTCCCTAGACACTTGAAAAACTTTATAATTAATTAAATCTGAAGCATTGTGCTATTTTTTTTAATGTACAGAAGAGGTTGAAGCAGAAAGAATTAAAGGCACAAAGGATGGATTCTTTATATCCTGGAAACCCCAATCTGGAGATTTCTTGGGCTATGTTGTTGACTGGTGTGACCGTCCCCAGGACACACTCTGTGACTTCCAGTGGAAGAACGTTGGTCCCAATACCACAAGTACAGTCATTAGCTCAGGTAAGAAGAACTTTCCATATTACTGTCTTGCTACATCCACCTCCCGCAAATTCAACTAGGATTTAAGGACAACCCCATCGATGCTTTAATGGGGCTAAACTAACAATTTTGAAATGCCCAATCTTAACAGGAAGGGCTAGGGGTTCACATTTTACAAGAATGTGATTTAAGATTTAACCTTTAAATCTACTTTTGCAGAGAAAATGTAGACCTGAGCTTGTGGTTGGTTCTCATACTTTCCATGAACTTGTTTCCCTGCATTGGTGGTCTCAGATGAACAGCAGAGGGACTTTGTAACAGTTGTCCAGAAAGCTCTTACAAAAGCAGAGAAGTGCATGGATTTGAGAAATGTTAGGATTTATAGTTAATGGGAGTCGATCTTCAACTTATTTAGTTTCAATAAAACATGTGTCACTCTATCTCTGACCTCCCACACTGAATTTGTGATTTGTGGCTTGAGTAGGAGGGGGGAGGTGGCACCATCTGCTGGGCTCAGGGAAAGATGTGGGAATTATCTGGGCACAGAGGACAGTGAAGGTTTTGGTGTTTTGGTGGGTTTTGCAGGTGGGCTGTAGGGGTGCAGGTGTGAGGGGAAGTGGGGGAGCTAGAGGCACAGCTTTCATGACTCTTGAATTTAGCAGGAAGAAAGAAGTATCTGGAGCCAGATTTGGAATCAAGGGAAGATATGAAATAGTTTTATCTGTCTGGTGTCATTCTGCACCCAGTCCCACACACATGGATAAGGTCATGTTTGAGAGCTCGTGCCCGAGAGGACATTGTATGGGACAGTTCCTTCAGAATTGCTGGGCACAAGACTGGTCAGCTGTTTGCTATCTAGAAACTCCAGGCCTTTACGGAAGGAAGGAAGGTGGTAGAGAGGAAATGTGAAAATCTGAGAAGAAATTATTAGGGGAATACACACTTATTTTTTATTCTTTGTTTTTCCTTTTCAGAATTAAAAGTAACTCTGTGTTATTGAATAGCTGTTAATTTTTTTTTTCCTAGATGCTTTTAGACCAGGGGTCCGATATAACTTCAGCATTTATGGATTATCTACAGAAAGAATTGCTTATTTATTAGAGAAAAAAACAGGATATACCCAGGAGCTGGGTAAGTCGAAAGCAATTAATTTTCCCCATGTGCAGACTCGTTCAAAAGAATCCCAAGACCCCAGCTTTGACATTCAGAAGATTTCAGCAGCTTTTCTAATTTTTAGTGTTCCGTTTATTCTGATAATGGGTTTTTTAAATTATTTTTTAATCATACAGACATTAAACATTTTCATTAAGGATGATTTATGAAATATTATGCCAAAGAATAAGACATGTGGTAGCCATTGAAATACAAAGAGAAAGAAAGACAACAAAATTATTGCTAATTTTACCATGCAAAGGCAGATATTCAGAGTTAATATTTTATGCATATCCAGATATTCCTTTCTCTGTATAGATACACACTTTATTGCTTTATTTATCTATTTATTTTGAGACAGAGTCTTACTCTTTCAGCCCAAGTAGAGTGCCCTGGCATCATAGTTCACAGCAACCTCAAAGTCTTGGACTCAAGCAATCCTCTTGCTTTTGTCTCCCGAGTAATTGGGACGAGAAGTGTCCACCACAATGCTTGGCTAGTTTTTCTGTTTTTAGTAGAGACAGGGCCTGGCCCTTGCTCAGGCTGGTCTTGAACTCCTGAGCTCAGGCAATCTCCCCAGCTTGGCCTCCCAGAGTGCTAGAATTATAGGCATGATAATTGGCCCAGATACAATGAAAAGTTGGGTCTTCACTGTATGCAATTTGTCAACTGCTTTTTTTGACCTATGTCACTAAATGCTATTTAGTCATATTGTTTTTATGACTCCAAGTACCCCACTGCATCAAAGTCAAATCACCACTTGTTAGACAATTTATAATGATTAGGGTGTTTTCCACCTATCAACTATGTAAAATTTATCTTCAAGTGCCTGCAGTTGTAAATGCTAAATCTTTCTTTCTTTGTCCAGTCTGTTGAGGCCTATCTGCATCACCTTCATTTGAGTGAAATCTTTGTCCTCTGTGATAATAGGTTTTCAGTGATGTCCGAGAGGTAGCATACTTGAGTCAAAGGGTTTGAACTTCTTAAATATTTTTAAATTTCTTTCTTAATTTTTAAGAGTTTTCGTACATGTTATGAAATTGTCCCATAGAAATGTCACCACCATCCCAGCAGAAGGGTAAGGGATTTTGAGCCTCCCATGGTATTGCTCATTCGCCTTCCTTAGCCTCAGGGTATCACATCCACTGAGAGCTGTAAGGCGGGGCCATGGACTGCCAAGAACTTAGCTTTCACACTAATAGGACCAAGTCTCAGGGGACCTTCAGTTCACAAACTGATCTGCAGGCCACACTTAGTTGTGAGACAGGCAGGAGGTATGTTGTCTGTGTGTGTGTGTGGGTGTGCACAGACCAAGTGTGCATAAGTGTGTGTGGAAAGACATGCTCAGGGAAGCCTTTGGAATAAACATTCCCAGATCTTTTTGGTGACAGTGGATAACTTTGCATTGCCAAACCCTGGAAACTAGAAACTAGAGTTCTTTAAATTCTTCCTTTTCTTCCCTTGCCTCTTGGAATATAGCCTTCCCTTTCCCCCTCTTCCTCCTCATGGGAATAGCTCTCTGGTTGGGTCTTCTCTTAAACACTATTTAAAATTCAAGAACAGAATGAAATCTAAGAACAAGTTTTAGTCTCTCTCTCTTTTTTGCAACATGACCTCGTGCAGATTATTTAGTCTCTCTGAGCATCCACTTGTTCATCTGTGAAAAGCAAGGCCTGAATGAGAAGATGATTCGGCTCCTTCCCAGAACTCACAGCACATGTCCAGGCATACGTTTTCCAGAGCACAGACCTGCCATACCCTTGTGTGACCTCCAGAGCTGGCTGTGGTTTAACCTTTACACGAATGTTCTGAGGTGATTTCCAAAGCATGACTTTTGTCTCACCCAACCTTCCTTTCCTAGCTCCTTCAGACAACCCTCGAGTGGACACCATTAACTTGACATCCCACTCTTTCACTCTGAGTTGGAAGAATTATTCCACTGAATCCCAGACTGCTTTTATAGAAGGGTATTATGTCTATCTGAAATCCAAGGCGAGGCAGTGCCACCCAGGAGCTGAAAAGGAAGTACTTTCAGGTGACATCTATTTTTATTTCTTTATTTATTCTTTGAAGATCCCAGTATTTGAAATCAGTGAAAAGGCTATCATTGGGCAGTACCTGTGGCTCAAAGGAGTAGGGCACTGGCCCCATATGCTGGAGGTGGGGGGTTCAAACGCAGCCCCGGCCAAAAACTGCCAAAAAGAAAAGAAAGAAAAGGCTATCATCTCTGACCGTGGCCAGCCTGAATTCTCTTCTTACTTGGATTTTATGGTCCATAAAATGAACAAGGGTGAACAAGATGGTGGAGGGGCCAGTATTTTAACTTACTTAAAAAGCAATATGGCCTGGTATTTTTAGAAACACTGAACTACCATCAAAATGTTTAAAAATGTGGACAGTGCTGAGACGACAAGAATATTAGCGTCCAACTCTCTTACGAGATCTCTATCATGCTTTTACTGATTTTTTTCAAAAATCACAGATAATACCATATGTTGTCAATACAAAATCAACAACCCGGGACAAAAGACATTCACTGTGGAAAACCTCCAGCCAGAATCCTTCTATGAGTTTTTCGTCACTCCGTACACAAGTGTTGGTGAGGGCCCCAACAGTACTTTTACGAGGGTCAGGACTCCGGATGAATACTGTGAGTTTTTCCAAATCAAAACTCTTCCCTTATAAGTTTCTGGGAATAACCAAGTTATAGAAATGTTGCCTTAAGTTTTGTCTAGATCTAGAATTTTCAAATTCTTCTCTCATCTCATCCTCTGTCCCTTAGTGAAACCCTCTGTTTCACAAAAAATGTTGTACTACACGAAACAGATAAAAGTGGACCTGATCTTACTGATGATGGCCTTAGAAACTTCATCTTGCCTCCGTTGCTGGGGGGCGGGGAGGCCTTCCCTGGGATACTCCTCTGGAACTCAATCTCATGATACTGTGTATAATTTGAAAATCACAGATAGCATATTTTTGTGTTGGCATCGGGGGAACCCCAAAGCTCCTGTCTGGACAAGACTCAGTTCAGTTTCCCTCTGCAGCCAGCCTTCCTCTGGCTGGTTTCCCTCAGTGGCAAACGAGTTGCTTTCCAACTCTGCTGGGCCCCAGGGCACCATTAGAGAGGGTGGGATGGGGATGGGGCAGAAGCATGAAGGCTTGTTTCCAAAGTCCATGTTTGTATATTTGGCCAGGGATGGGGTGAGATGAAGAGATAGTTCTTTTCAAAATGCACTTGGTTTGAAAGGTGCAGAAAGTAGAGGGCAGGCAGAAAAATGGTAGGAACTGATTGATGGAAAATTTTTTTCTCATGGTAAATCCTGACATCCAACAAACAGGAAAGTGGTGAGGGAAAACAGGAACTTATGGAGGAAGGAGGAAGAGAGAACACCTTCAATGAAGGATCCATAGAAGGTTCTAGAAGGATCCCTGAAAAACAGCCTCTAAAGTCTTACCTGAAGTTACCCATTTTCCTCTGTGCAGGATCCCTTGGCTGAAGGCAGGGGCATAGGGCTGGGGCATCAGTTAGGACTGCTGACCCCAGAGCACCCTAACACAGACTGACGCCCTTCCCTGTAGTGGCAGATGGCTAGCACGTTGATTACTAGCCTGAAACCTGGCCCAACATCTCCAAGCCAGTGTCCAGAATGCCCTAAGATTTGAGTCAACAATTTACATTATTTGAGCGTGTTTGCCATTTTCCAGTTAATTTTAAATTTATTTTCATGTTACTGTTCTTCCAGCTTTGGAATTTTCTCAGGTGGTATATACTCACACACATTATCTTTATGTTAAGCATATTTTTCTAAGTTTCATTTTTCTCTCTTATGCTAAACCTCATTAGCCTTGGCTTGTGACTCTATTGATTATTATTAAAGAGAAAATATTTGAAATATCTATTTATTTATTTATTTTACACAGTCTTACTCTGTCCCCCCAGCTAGAGTACAGTGGCCTCAGCCTAGCTCACAGCAACCTCAAAATCCAAGGTTCAAGCAATTCTCCTGCCTCACCCTCCCAAGTAGCGGGATATAGTAGCCGCCACACCCAGTTAATTTTTTTTTCTTTTTTTTTTTTAGAGATGGGAGCTCCCTATGTTGTGCAGGCTGGTCTTGGAACTCCTAGCTTCAAGTGATTCTCCTATCTCTGCTTCCTAAAGTGCTAGGATTACAGACATGAGCCGCCATGCTCAGCCTTAACTTACAGTTTTAATAGAATATTAATGTGACCAGAATCCAATTAACTGTACCCCAGACAGCATCTGCTAAAATGAGGCTGCGATGATTAAACACTAAAAAAGAACAGAAATGCAAAAAACTAATGTAACATTGAAATTGCAAAATTGGGCATATTCATTCTATTGATACTTTTCAAAACAGTTCCTTCTTTTTATACATTGGTTTAACTTTTTTCCTCTCCATGAGAGACTACTGAACTGAGAGGAGGAGGAGGAGAGAGAGGCAGGCATGTGTTGCAAGGTGGAGGGGCATCCGTCCCAGCTGTGCTCTGTGTTTCTGTATTTGGACATTTGGCAACTGCATTTCCTTCTGAACACAGTAGACATACTGAGTAACTTTTCAATACTGCGGACAGAAGTAGGTCATGTTCCAAAAGTTTGTTTTTAAAAAATTTCCTGAAAATAGCTGAAATGAACAAATGAGAAGGACCACATGATGGGGATGTAGAATAACTAAACTTGCTAGGGGGAGTGATTCTGTCTGAGCAATTCTGGAAAACTGCTATTATTTCTAAAGTGAGCCTATTCTTATATACAGCCTATATGTGAGATCTCTCATTCCTAGGTACATACCCTAAAAAGATGCCTACCCATATGTCTTGAAGAAATACCCAAAGACATAGCAACATGGTTCAGGAGAGGCGCCCACCAGACATACCCAATGCCGTTAAGTAGAAAGGAATAAGAATGGTGGTATATTCACACCATACAAAAATCCTCCTATGGTTACAAAACTTACATGGGTGTCACAAATGTCTTGCTGAGTGAAAGAAGCCACACATGACTCCCGCCCTATGGTCCCATACGTGAAATACAGAAAGAAGCAAATGTCATCTGTGTTTTTAAAAGGCAAGCTACTGGTTACCTTGGAAGGAAATAATAACTGGACAGGGACAGGGCTCACAAGTGTGTGCTCAGTTTGTGAAAACTCATTGAGCTGTACACTTGCAAGCACTCTTCTATATGTATATATTATATTTCAGTAAAAAGCTTAGTGAAACTAGTCAGTCAGAAATTTGGAAGCATGATTATGTCCTCAGGCTTACTTGCAAATACGTTATAAATCCATAATATAACCAAATTTTAGAAATAGTTGTAGTAGTCAGAAGTACTCATCTTGAGGGTAAAGTTGTTCTGTAGTGGAAGAGTCAGGAGAGTTGCTTTCCCCTTCCCTGGGGTCAGACCAGTTGTTGAGCGCTTGCTTTGGCACTCTCCTACCTTTCTGGGACCTTTTGTCCAGAACCCTGTGTTGCCTCATGGCCCTGGCTTGTGGATCCAGCTAGACCAGCCCTCCCTCACAAAACTCCAGCATTATCCACTGCACTTCTGCTCCAGGCCAACCTGCATTCTTCCAGGACGGCCAGACGGTTGGGGGCGGGGAGCGAGGCACGCAGTCAGGCAAATGAATTGAACAGAATCATGCAAATGTCCCTAAACCCTGCCGGAGCAGCCAACCCAGCTGAATTATTAACTGGTGGAATTGTAAGGAGTGGGAATAGGAGTTGGTGTCAATCTAGATACCAAAGAGAGTGCCTTTCTCTAAAAGAAAAGCTGTTCATTGGAAACAGGCATTGTAATGGGAGTATGTGTGCCATAGTAAATTGCATGTGGTTCAAGTAGGTAAAGGAAGACAAATCGTTTTAAAATAATTATCCTTGGCTACAAAGATCAATAATAAGGGTGAGTCTAGCCTGAGGTTGGACAGATGGCTGCCAGGCAGATATCTCACAGAAGTATCTTTTGTATAAGGTTTCAATGACCTTTCTTCTTTTTTTTTTTTCATGCATACAAGCACATAAAGGCATAAAGCCCTTTCTTTATGGATTTCCCTAGCTCTATTTAGCAGAGTTTTCTTAACATTAGTGACTCCATTTTAATTCTGACAGCCTTTATAATAGGTGTTTAAAAAAAATGGAACTCTGCTTTACATAGCTGAGAAAGAAAATATATTATACTCAAGACATAGGTGATTTTATTTGAGGCTAACTAGAAGACATTCACTAGTCAATTTTTGAGGTGTGACAACCTCACAATCTCAGCAGCATACAACAACAGATATTTCTTTATATGCTTGTGGATTTACAGGTCAGCCATATCTTGGCTGATCTAGGCTGGGCTAAGCTGGAATCCAGGCTTTAGGCAGCTTCAGCTCTGGGGGTTCTAACTAGGTTGGAAGCCTCTTCTCATGTTGGATCACAGGAACACAAGAGGGCAAGCCAACCTGTGCCAGCAAGTTGAACCTTGCTCGAATCACAGCTACTGACATCCTATTGACTAAACCAAGTCACATGGCTAAGCCCCAGGTCAAGGGGCAGGAAAGTGCTCCCCACCTACTATGAAGGGTGGGGAAGTATAATTCTAATATACCAGGAGTCATTGTTCAATCAGAACAAACTTGGGTCACACAACATTGATGGCCAAGTGGCTTCCACCATTTGTTGGTTGATTTGTTCCCCTGTCCAAATCAGACAGAATTCATATTGAAGCTTGTACAGAATAGACATTTGGGGACTAGTAAACATGGAAAACTACTCTCATTTATAAATGTGTTTTTATTCCTTTGAGGAGGGAGTTGTGTTCATTAAGCACACTCCTTTCTTTCCTTTTCTCCTCCAGCCTACATGCTGATCCGCATCATCCTGCCCGTGGTTCTCTGCATCTTTCTCCTCTTGGTTGGGTGCAACCTAAAGAGTCAATGGTGAGTGTATAAGAAAGGAGTCAGGGAAGTCAGGAGAAGGATTTAGTAAGACAGAAGTGACATTGCATGATATTGAAAAATGGTGCCAAAACTAAAAAGGAAAAACAAAGGAGGCTGAGGTGAGAACATGTAATTTATTTAACATTTTTGCTTTCCAGGTCAATCTACAAGGGAAATAATAACCATTTGACATAAAGAGATTGCAAAAGCTTTTCAATAGCAATGGCTAATATTTGTATCTCACTGTATGCTTGGCAATGACCTAAGTGTTCTGTGTAACACATTTCATCCTCACAAGTGCACTGTACTCTAATTATCTCCAATTAACGAATGAAGAAATTAAATCATACGAGAGTTAAGTAACTTGCTTAATAAGTGCTAAAGCAAGGATCAGAAACCAGGAATCTGACCCCAGAGTTCTTGCTCTTAACTATTCTACTATATTGTGCAATTCAGTCTCTCTTTTTCACTGCTGTTCTAGGGTGAAGGAAAAGTGTTATCCCGACATCCCAGACCCTTACAAGAGCAGTGTCCTGTCTTTAATCAAGTCCAAGGTAAATGCTGGGAAATTGTATGCACACCATATACTTATTAAGGACTAATCCAGTATCGGGGCTGTAATAATCATGCTTTCCTAGGCTTCTCAGGAAAGTTTAACAAAAAGCCACCTCTGCTCTCACGGTCATGAAATAGACATTTGGAGCTTTGATTTCTTCTGTCAGAGGAAATCATCTGGCTTTCAACACCAGCTCCAGATAACTCGTGACCAGGAGGAAACATGAACAAAATTAAAGCTATAAGTGCATTCCACCTCCTTAATTTGACGCATGCGCACTGCACGCATACATTCTCTTATTTAAATGTTTTTCTTTCTTTTCCAGGAGAACCCTCACCGAACAATAATGAACATCAGTGACTGCATTCCCGATGCTATTGAAGTCGTGAACAAGCCAGAAGGAACTAAGACACAGTCATTAGGCACTGGGAAGTCACTCACAGAAATGGAGTCCACTAAGCCTGCCTACCTTTATCTCCTTCCAACAGAAAAGAATTATGCTGGCCCTGGGCCCTGCATCTGTTTTGACAATTTTACCTATAATCAGGCTGCTTCTGACGCTGGTTCTTGCGGTCATCACGTTCCAGTACCCCTGGGAGCCCTACCAAGTCAGCTGGGACTACTGACCTCTCCAGAAAATCTACTAAAGGCATCAGGAAAAAACTGCATGAACTCCCAGGGAGAAATCCCAACTGGAGAAACTACTTTGAATTATGTGTCCCAGTTGGCTGCACCTGTGTCTGGAGATAAGGACAGTCTCCCAACAAATCCACTCATGCCACCACCCTGTTCAGAGTATAAAATGCAAATGGCAGTACCTTTTTGTCCTGTTTCAACTCCCCTGACTGAGAATAGCAGCCTCTCTTCAATGACCCTTTTAGGTCCAGGTGACCATTACCATTAACCAGCACAGCCAGGTGGCCTCTACACTACACAGATGTTAAGGGGAACAGAGCTGGCACCACTCTCATCGCCAGGTGCCTGCCTAGGTCCTAAATCTCAGTGAGTTGCCACTATTTGCAGGTCTGATTAAAGTAAGACCACTACAGTCTGGCTAGGTTGAAAGCCAGAAGTTACGGAACTTGACATTCCTCCTTGGAACAGGCTTGCTCTAGAAAGGACAAGATAATGAGAACATGTTTACCTTGCTGCTGTTCCAGGCTCACTTTTATTTAGATCAGTAGACCTGAACTGAGGGTTGGGTATGAAGTACTCCACAGACCAGGCCCACTCAGTACCTCACAGGAGCTGAATGCCATATTCAATATTTTAAGGATAAAGCAGTTAGATTAAAAAGTTTTGTAAAGGCAACATATTTATTATTAGAGCATAAATTGTCAATGCAAATTTATTGAGTTTAATGAAAAAGTCACAGGTGTTTGAGACCAAAACAGGCTTTAGGCTTGCCTTATTAAAGAGACAAGAATTAGTAGTTATTGACAGTAACATCAACTGTTTCAGGTTACCTAACCTAATTGGTAAAATGTGGGAGTGAATCAATACGATCTCCACAACTCTCCTGTCCAGCTTACTGCAGTTAAAGAAGGGGATTGGCAAGGACCTCTTTCGTGTTAGCTGCACTTCTGCTCTGTTAGGTATCAGTATTTTACCATAATTTTTGATGACTACCTCAGGATAGAAAAAGGAAAATATATTATCAAGTTAATTTCATGCATATTTTATGGTTACTCTTTTCTTTCAAAAACTATATATAAATGGCCTCTGGACTCTTGAAATAAGCTGTCTGGGTCTAGCTCTCTGTCTCATTTATATGTGGTATTCCTGTTTGCTAAACAAGAAAAGTGAAACCTTATAGTTAAGACATAATTTACATGTAACTGTAAAAAAATTCGTGGAGTAGGAAATTGTGTTGGTTCTGAAGAAACTCAGTATCCTTTGAACCAGTATATGCAAAGCACCTGGTGCATAACTGGTGTTCAGGACATGGTAATTCCTTTTTCTTCCCTCTGCCCACCAAGCCCTATGTTTATCTGTCACGTTTCTGAACAAGCATGAAGAGGGCTTTTTGTTTTCCTGACTGCCTTCAGCATGATGGAAATGACTTTGCCTGTGCTCCTGCCTCTGGTACCAAATGCCCTGCACCGTGCCATTAAATGTTATGAAGAGAGACACATATCCACATCTCAAAATAATTGTGGCTGTCATGTGGCTTAAACATACCTATACAACCAGTTCTTCTGAAGCTTTTCAACTTTTTCCTCACATGTAGCTCTTTTGCTGGAAAAATTCGTTATGCGCTCCTAACTTTATTTTGGTTAGTCTAGTAGTTGTGAGAAGTCTTTGGGGCCAGTATACTCATGATTTACCCTATTTATTTACACTCCTTTGTCATGATGCAATTATATTTTTCATTTGAAACTTGTACACATAAGTATCAATGAGACTGATGACTGATTTGTACATGGTATTTTTTCTTACAGGTTTTGTTTAAAAAATCCACAAAACCTTGAAGTCATTTTTGCTATTGTAATAAGCCTTAATTAAAACATTTCACCATCACATTATTTTGTGTTTTATCTACCTCAATGGAAAAAAAAGCTAATAGTTATTCAGTATATTTGATAAATCTCATGAACTTACAAGGTTCATGGGTACCATGCCAAACTTCCTAATCAGAACCTTTGGGACACAGGACATGGAATCTGTATTTTTCATCAGTTCCCAGGCATTCGGTTACACAGTAAACTTTGAGAATCATTGCTCTGAATCAAATGAAGTCTTTCTGAAATATAACAACCTTCCAACAGGAAACGCTGGGGAACATGACTTTGTGTTTACATAATCGCTGACTTTTAGCTTTGAATATAAATATTCCTCTCCAATGTTTGGAACCAAAGGAATTAGTATTTAAAACCTTAGTGTTCAATACTATATGCCATCTTAATATTGCTTTAAGAAATGTTATTCAGAAACTTGGAAATTTATATTCATGCATCAGTAGAAGTATCGGGATTAAAAATAAATTATGGAGGCTCAGTGCCGGTAGCTCAGTGGTTAGGGCACCAGCCACATACACTGGGACAGGCAGGTTCAAACCTGACAAGGCCTGCTAAAACTCCCCCCAAACAATGTCAATAACAACAACAAATAGCCGGGCATTGTGGCAGGCGCCTGTAGTCCTAGCTCCTTGGGAGGCTGAGGCAAGAGAATCACTTAAGGCTAACAGTTTGAGGTTGCTGTGAGCTGTGACTTCACAGCACTCTACTGAGGGCGACATAGTGAGACTCTACCTAAAAAAAAAAAAAAAAATTATGGAGACTTTCAAACACACACAAAAGTAGCATACTTTAATAAACCCCTATGTACCCTCACCAGCCTTAACAGCTACCACCCATTGCTGTTTTAGCCTCTTCCATATGCTTGTTCATTCTCCATCCTTTGAAACAAATCATAGGTGATGCATGGGCATATACTTGCATTTCTCCAGAAACAAGCTGTTTTTTTTCTAATGTGGTCATAATATTTTTAAAATTGCACCTCAAATCACATTAATAGTATTTCCTTACAAATATCATTTTATTTAGGACTGGCTTTCATGGCCTTCGAATCCCATGTCAACAGGTACACAATGCTCAGCTGTGTACAGGGACCTCTTCACACAGTAGTCATACATTTGATGAAAAACGCTTGCTACATTCAGATACCTACCCCATACTAATTATAGTCAACCCGATTATCTACTAGAATGTGTGTACTTAGTAAAAATGAAGCTGACTTAGGCTTTTCCTCTTCAGTGAGGTGATCAAGCTGATGCAGATCTTTGTGAACACCCTGACAGGCAAGACCATCTGCCTTGAGGTTGAGCCCTGTGACACCATCAAGAATGTCAAAGCCAAAATCCCAGATAAGGAGGGCATTCCACCTGACCAGCAGTGTCTGATATTTGCAGATAAATAGCTGGAGCATGGCCACACTCTTTCAGATTCCAACATTCAGAAAGTGTCTACGCTGCACCTGGTGCTTAGTCTCAGAGGTGGCATCATTGAGTCTTCCCTCCAGCAGCTTGTCCAGAAGTACAACTGTGACAAGATGATTGGCTGCAGATGTTATGCTCACCTGTACCCATGCTGTCAACTGGCGCAAGAAGTACAGCCACATCATCAATCTGTGTCCCAACAAGGTCAAATAAGGCCCCTCCTTGGTCAGGTAGTCTGTGACTACCTGACCAAGCCCCATGGCCCTGGGGCCTCAATAAAGTTGCCTTTTCATTGACTAGAGCAGTAAAAAAAAGGTGACTTATACTTATTATCTAACATTTCTCCTAAGAGATCTGTTGAAAAATAAGCTTGCTTTCACCTCAAAGAATTTACAAAACATGTTGAGCACTCTGTATAAGGTAGAACTTTTAAAACACTGGAACAGAAACAGAAGATAGAAAGTCTTCAGAATTAGCAGTTAAAATACTGTCTTTATAGCCCAATAATTAGTCCTATGCAATTTGAAGAACTAAGCATATGTGGCTGTCTTATTCCTCTAAGCATTGAAGAAACAAAGTTTCTTTAAAAAAAAAAAATACAGAAGTTGTACCTTATTTTTATATGCTAAAGAGTTTTAAAAATGAAACAATCTTTTGAAAGTTCAGCTATAGCAGCTATACGGTAATATTTTTTATTTTCAGGCCAACTGCATGTTTAATGACAGGTACAGTAGAAAGCAGTGTGTAAAATGAAACACAAATTTCATAATGTGACAAATTATCTGAAACCAAATGTTTCTTAAAGTGAGATATTATTTTACCATCGCTTATCAATGATATAACAGCCCCTTAGCTTTGACACTGAATTTTATTTTCCAGACTTGGTAATTTCCTTTGTGGCATTTTCTTCTGCCAGTAGGTGGCGATAGGTTAGCTGCCTGATCAGACCAGTTTAATGTGTGAGAATTCAAATACCTTCTACAAAAAAATTACGTTTATCACATAATACTTACGCTATGCATTATTTCCTCAAAAAATTTACAGCTGTTCTACCTAGTGATAGATCCATTTTCCAAACCCCATAATGAATATAGACTTAAAAAACTGTAAAGATGTTTGATTAAATTATGAAGAATGTTCAAGCAAGTGTTATTTTAAAATATTTGGAACTGTTGATCTATATGTTACTGAACTGTCGGTGGTACCTAAATGTCACTTTTGCTAGGTGTCACTTGTCTGCATGAGCATTACACGATTCAAATTAAGGCCATATGACTACTGATTGTTTTACGTTTTCAAACAAAACAACACAAATTTAAGAATTTTAAGTACATTTTATTAACAATGTATCCCTTTGATAAGATTATGTTTTCAGGAGGCTTTTAATGCCCTTGACATAAACTGTACACATTATACAAAAACAAGAAAACCACAACAAAAAAATCAAAGTGAGCAAAACCATTGGGGAACAAATCTTATTTAAATTATACACAACTCAATGAAATATTCTTACGGAAAATATATAAATACTTTTTCTTTCTATGTTACAGTTATACAATATAAATCAGATTTCAATGTCTGTTCAGTGACCTACAAACACCAGAACCTCCAAATATGTAGCAGCGTATTACTAAATTAGAAAAAAGAAGAAAATCATGTGGTTAGAGAGCATTTTAAGAGTTTTCACAATCCCTTACCACTTTTCAAAACTAATTTACACCATTTGTTTTACAATGCAGCTTTAGGGTTTCTGACAGGCATTTTTTTTTACAATTACTTATAAAATCTTTTTCACTCCCCCTCTCAGCCCCAAGACTTTGCATTTTGTGCTAAATCAACCTAGTTAAGTGGCAAAATTGTAAGGTATTTTTTTTTTGGCATAAATTATATTTTTCAAATTAAATATTTTATTAAGAAAATAAAACAAAATGTGCAATTTGTGCATGCTATGGTGTAGCTGTCCCCCTAAATTACAAAAATATCCCAAGGGGGGGCAGAAATTCCATATTCTATAAGCCATATAAACCTACAATGAATGAAAAATATCCTGGGAATTTGGAACTAAAAGAAAAAAAATGCTCCTAGAAAGATTCTCACAGATTTCAATGTTCTTTGATAAGCACTGCTATTAATTTCACAGGTATACTATTTAATGAGAATCTCATTGTAATAACACTCTTGAAATTAATTTGGTAACAATGTATTTTGTGAGTGCAGAGACAATGGAGACCTTTCTCAACTTACATTTTGGAAAATCTGAATTGTCTGTTCATTCCTAACAGCTCTTCTGGTAAGTATCAGTTCTACCCTTTTCTTTTTTCCCATGTCTTAATGAATTGTGAATTTGAGACAAACTGGAAGCATAGGACTAAAGGGGAAAAAACTTTACTCCAAAAGAATATTTCCCAAAGTAGTTTACAAAAGTTCATCTCACACAAAATTAGCACCTCACTCTTACCATGCAAAAATAACTGCAGTTATAATTTGAATGACAGATAATTTGGTTTTTATTGCTTAATGATCTGTGCTTTAATGTGGGGATAAAAGGCATCCTCTGAATGGAAAGGAATCGACTTTCACATCAATAGCACTAGCACTGACATCTCCCTGGTGAACATTCTGCCATTGTGACATGCCCAACAAACTCATTATCTCGAACTCTAGATAAAAGAGCTGGAATTCCTAAAGCCAATATTACAAAAGGACTTGTATACATTATTACAGTAACAATGTATATGCTTTCAAAGGTTATCTTTTAATGTCACAGTCTTATGGAATGTCCTTGCCATCATTTTTATTAGAAAATGTTTAGTCAGGGAGAACAGATTCCTTTCCCCCAATCTAGCTAAGCATAAATAGGAAATAAAAGTACAAGAAGTTTTAGACCATATTTAATTATGAATACTAAATTTCTAATTTCCTTATTAGCATTTACTTAGTATGTGAAGCTGAAATCTGTATCTGAAAAAAAATTCAATTTGAAATGATAGTTCACTTTACAATCAGAAATTCACAGTTTACAAATGGCACAACTGCCCAAATTCCTCCAAATTATTAATGGCCAATAGTACAAATTTATATGAACTAAGATTAATCCTAAAATCTTGAAAAACTACAATATTGACATTATTTTGGTATTCTATCATCTGGTAATATCTATTATTTATAGATGATTTTCTCAATTATTTCTATTACCACTGATGCCATTCCTTATCTTTTTCTGCTATAATTTAATACTTTTAAACACCTAAGTTAATCACTTGGCACTGCATGTATCTTTCACCATAAAGTCTACTTTTATACAAAAAAGTACTGAAAGAAACGTATCAGACTTGTCAGTGAAACTATGGATAATCAAACAGCACTATAAATTTAAGTATAAGCTTTTTGTTTTTTTAGTATATTGATAACCACAAAGCTCTGTCTCTCCAAAGTAAGTGCTCTAGGCAGATATGATGATGTATACATACGTGTCTTTCAAAGTAACAAAAAACCTGTTCAGGCTAATAGTAACTAAGCCTTAATCTCAGGATAGATAACCAAGGTAGGGCACAGGGATGAGGATGATTTTGTGTGTGTGAAAGGAAAAAAATTACTTTTAATTATTGAGAGATTAAACCACAGATTTTATACTCTATATTAACTGAGGTAGTATTTAAAATTAATGTCTAAAATATGCTAATCCATTATGAATAAGATTATTACATTACTTCCTTTGGAGTTTTTAACCACTTATTTGGTGTAGTATCTCTGACATTTGGTTCTCTGGAAAGGCAGTTTAATTATCCAAGACCAAAGACCAAGGTGACAGGAAACGTTCTTAGAAGTACTGTCGACATTTAAATAAACACTCAGGTTCAATGATAAAGTTTTAAAAATTACTTGTTTTATCTTCAATTGGGCTTCATGAGAGAAAATCTGAAGAACCACTTTTGACATAAGCAGCAGCTTACAGCCCTTATCTGCTTAGTTACAATGTAAATTGCTACACAGTGCACATAAGAACAATTCACTGAAGTGCAGTCAAAGAGGTGTTATGAAGTGAGATGAAATACTTCATCCCAATTGGAACTTTCAGTGCCAGTAAATTAAAAAAAAAAAAAAAAAAAAAGAAGGGTAAAAATCTCTGTTAGTTTTCTAGTTCACAGGGTTCTTTACAGAGATCTCAAAGTAAATTACAAAAAGGATCTATAATATGGGAAAATTTTAACCAATGTGCTATGACTGTGTCAAAACTGATACTGTAAAAATGGTATACACAAATTAATTTTAAAAGGGTCCTAATCAGTCCAGCTGGATTTTTTTTCTATTTCTATATAGTTCTCAAAAAAGATAATCCTTTCATTTACAAGCATTCTAATGATGATGGCCATGCTATGTTTATATACAAATTTGCATATGTGTAATTCTTGTTAAGATTTCCAAATATACTTAGACATATACAGATCAAACAAACAAACCTTGCCCTCATCAACTGAACAATTTCACAAATGTGATAAAGGCAAGTACTGTACTCATAAACTCACCTATCACTGCATTTAGTTTGTGCAAAACAAAAACATTGATATTAAGTTACTGCTGCTTAAAAAATTGGTACTTAAGGTTTTCCACTACAATTTTTAACCTTAATAATATGTTTTATTAATGAGTTTTAAAAATGAAATATGGCTCTTCTTTCCCTATGGAATGTGTAAATTGCAGGTAAACTAATCTTTTCTTCAGGAGATCCAAAGTATTAGTTAATGCTTTCCTTTGTTTTAGATCTACATTAATAGTGCTTATTCAAGTTTCTGTTTAAAATGATATGGAAATTTGATGAAAATGGAAGTCCACTGAAAATATATGCACTCTAATGTAAATGGGAAATATTTTCAATTAAAATATAAAATGATTTTCTGATTTTAATCAGGAACTGTAGTGAAAAACCTTAATTGGTTCAAATAGCCTATAATAATACAATGCAACAAAACTGAAGAGACAGATAACAAATAAGAATCTTTATGCAAGTCCAGTAACAAAAAAATAACTTATATAAGTCCCAGGTTGTTGAGGCTCTTCTTCACTTTAAGGTTACAAACCTTTGAAGTAGTGTTACAAACGTTAAGAAAAATGTGAAAGGGCCAAAGTTCCCCCTCTAATACCAGCAGTTATAGCATACCCCATGTGGTAACAGGATGCAGCCTTATAGACATTGATTCCTGGTTTCCACGAATTAGTTAACAAACAAGGCATCTTTATATTTACCCTAAAAAAGAATTCAGAAATAACTGTGAAGAGTGCTTCTGCATATCCCATTATTGTTCCACTGTCATGATGCTTTTAAAATGAAAAAATAGAAAACCTATGTAGATAATTCAGTGCTTGGCTCTTGCATACAATGGTAACTAAAAGTCTTCGAACTGTGGTAATGAATCATGAACTCCTCAGAGGGCTCAACAGGGGAAGAGAAGGAAGTTGTTTTGGTTAGGGAAATCAGCAGTTCCAACTGTTCATGTACCAGTAATTGCTGGAACAGTGTACAGAAGATACTCCTGTTTTTGCTGCAACAGTCAGTATTTTCTGAGGCTTCTAGGAAATCCACAAATATGAATATATAGAGTATATATCTATATACATCATAAATATGAGGTCAGGATTCAGCAGATGTATCAACTATAGGTTGCTTTGGTGGTATTGCCAATACAGCCTCTGCTTCTTCATGCATCTAGAAAATTGTAAATCATCAATGACTTTTATAAAAATAGCAGATATACAGAGATAATCTTTTAACTTAATTCAAAAACAGAATTATTCTTAAAAAACAAATTTGAGAAATATAAATCCTACTTACTTGTAAAAACTGTACATCTTGAAATAACTCTTGTATGAACCTCCGACACGGAAGTCTAAATGTGCAGTGGGACAGCAAGTGGGAAACCTCAGAGTAAAGGCATATGTCGTCAAATGTCTGAGGATACTTCTCCTTAATTCTAAAAGGAAAGAAAAGACTATGGGTGTGATAAAACCTGTAATCACAATGTACCTACATTTCCTCCAAAGTATCACTTACTTTAAAAGTAGTTTTTTTTCTCCAAGCATTAGCTATGTATTTGAGATAATGGCTGAAGAATATCAAATAATAAATATTCCTATCTCATATTTAGATATTATGAATTTGGGGTTTTTTTTTTTAATAAAAAAGATTATTAAAACCTAAATGCTTCTTGTAAAGTTAGAAATATTCTTTTGCACTGGCATGAGAAATTACAAAATTTATTTATCAGTCTAGGATAATTTAAATTATTTTCAAAATGAAATTTAAAAATAGAAATATTATTTTTAAAGTTAGCTTGAAATTATTCATATCCTTGAGTTTTTATTCATATCCTATCTTGTTTTTATTTTTCAACACTTGAAACAGTTGCTTTTAGCTAGGACAGCATCTTGGGAACAGACGTGAATGGGTGGGGACACACAGGTTAAGGCCCAACTTCAAGGGCTCTTAGCTCAGAGGTCTGCAGTAGAATCCTGGCATTATTATAGCACCTTTAAAAAGCCCAACAGGAGGCCCTGAGGTCCATTTCTTTTGAGAACCACTACATTAAATCAGACAAATAAAGGTGCTGAGATTCTGTCTAAATTTTCTTATATCATGCTGCTGTAATTCAGAAAGATAATAAAAATTCCACAATTTTAATTAAGAGAAAAAAATGGGGAAAAAAGCTAAATCAAGAAAATAGGATTTGAGCTTTTTATATAAGCTCATTGTTTCCAACCTTTTTGATCTTAGGACTTCCTTATTTTTTCCAAAATTATTGAGGGCCCCCAAAAGCCTATTTTTTTGTGGGCTATAGCTATCATTAACTACTACATAAGAAATTAAAATTGAGAAAATTTCAAAACATTAATTCATTATATCTACTACTGTGTTAATATAAAGAACATTTTAATGAAAAATAACTATTTTCCAAAATGAAAAAGAAAAGAGTAGCACTGTTTTACACTTTTGGAAGTCTCTGTAAAGGTCTGGCTTAATAGTAGATGGATTCTCATTCTTGCTTTTGCATTCAATCTGCTGCCATGTGTTGTTTTGGCTAAAGTATACAAAGAAAATCTAGCTGCACACTTATATGCAATTTTGTTTAGAACTCCTGATGTAAGTTATCTAATTTTTGAAATCTTTCAAGTATCTTTTCTACCTTAAAAAGCAGAACAAATAGTATTTATGTACATTGTTTACTCACGTTAAAAGCCCAGTTTCATGACATTTAGTTGAAACTGAACTACTCAAATTAACAACTAATCTTAAAACTTCTTTTCGAAGGAGTATGCGGCACATCGGTGTATCATCTGGAATTGTTTTAACACCTGAAAAGAAGATTTCAGTGTGAAGTGAAATATTTTATCTCTATCACAATAAAAAAATAATTATAACTCAGGACATTTATTTTTAAACTTCATATAGCTAAAGATCTAAAACTGAGATTAGTTCCACGTGATATGCCAATCATTTGGGGAGCCAAACTTTCTAATATAATGTAAAAGGAGACAGCTAATAGATACTTGTCAGTAGCTGATACGGGTGTAGTATTTAAACACCTGCTATGTTACTTCACTAAAACTGACTTGTTATGGTTTTGAGACAACTTTAATTTACAGTATTTGTGAAAAAAAATTCAACTAATGAGGACAATTTTAATAATGAATGCAAATGAATCTGAAAACTCACCTAGTATTAATTCTGTGCTTTTGGTGCTGCTAGCTGAGCCTTCTTGAGACACCCCATCACTGCATCCAGAAATCCCTGAGAACTTAGAGGGACCCACTTCTAAGGGATTATGGATAGTCTGCTCACACCAATCAGAATATGGAATATCTTGAAGGTCTGAAAAAATAATTATTTCAATTAAAGCACCATAACAGTTTGCATGCTATAAAAGAGATAATTCCTCATAATTTCTTCTCCAGTTTCAATAATTACTTTCTATGATGGTCTGATCTTCAAAGTCAGACTGTTCAGAAAATAAATGCACAGAGATTGAAATTTGTTAAATTCTTTTTTTTTTAAATTTTTATTAAATTATAATTGTGTACATTGGTGCAATCATGGGGCACAATGTGCTGACTTTATATACATTCTGAAATATTTTCATTGAACTATTTAACAAAATTTGTTAAATTCTAAAGACATTTATAAATAAGACTTTACTTTCCTAACAGCAAAACCAATATAAGAGCCTGTGATTATT
>CAUYON010190799.1:0-16757 GCA_963573935.1 Arctocebus calabarensis
TTGGGTTTTCCTTTTAAAATTTCTTTTCTGGCTTGGCGCCTGTGGCTCAGGGGGCTAAGGCACCAGCCATGTAAATCTGAGCTGGCGGGTTCGAATCCAGCCTGGGCCCGCCAACCAACAATGACGGCTGCAACCCAAACAAAAAAATGGCTGGGTGTTGTGGCGGGCGCCTGTAGTCCCAGCTAGTTGGGAGGCAGAGGCAGGAGACTTGCTTGAGCCCAGGAATTGGAGGTTGCTGTGAGCTGTAAGGCCACAACACTCTACCCAGGGCGACAGCTTGAGGCTCTGTCTCAAAAAAAAAATTCTTTTATATTCTATTTCAAATATATTTTATTTCAAAAATATTTACAACTCTGAATTTCTTTGAAACATCACCCTATGTATAATCTTTGAAAAATAACAAAAACATGAATTCATAATCCTGATGCACTAGGTATATATACACATAGATTTATATATTTTCAAATGTATCTAGAATATTTAGGGTTTTATTATATATATCTAAATTGAATTAGTTTGAAACATAGAAGAATGCTTTTAGTTAAGGATTTCTGAATATACTTTGTGAAAGTACTTTATCATTCCCAAGTACTTTGTATTATACATGGGTCACTACAAAAGTGTTGAGACAGACTGTTATGGTAATTATTTCACTTCCAAGAAACACAGACAACAGCATCCCATCTGATTAAAGTTTCAAGTTGCTCACCTTGTCACTGTTGCTGTGAGGGCTTCATTTGTTTCCATCCATGCAGATTTTACGTTTCTTGACTTTTTTTTTTGGCGTATGTCA
Source organism: Arctocebus calabarensis (assembly GCA_963573935.1). Classification (NCBI taxonomy): domain Eukaryota; kingdom Metazoa; phylum Chordata; class Mammalia; order Primates; family Lorisidae; genus Arctocebus; species Arctocebus calabarensis. The sequence goes on from CAUYON010190799.1 coordinate 794, forward strand.
GAACTTTCATAATGACCTACATCTCCAGTGCTATCTATGGTGAAAGCCTTTGTGTCCTGGGAAGTCTTTCTACATATAAAACAGAGATGCAAGGATCAGCCATCCAGTGATAACCGCATTCATGTTAACACAATATCATTATCTGGATTTTTGAAATCTTATGTTAAAATCCTATCTCCTTTTTTAATGTACTAGTGAGGTAGAACAAGTTTAATGTTTGCTGTCCTCCTGCATTACCTTTCTGTGTCTGCTATAACAAATTACCACATTTTCTGGGGAGTAGAAGTTTGATGCTTCATCAGCAGTGAAATGAAGCAGCATAACTAAATCTGAGAGGCTGAACTTTGCTGCAAGTGATCTCCTGGAGTTCAAAGTCTAGGGAGATAACAAACACTATAAAACTCATACTTGAGATTTTGTGAGGTGGACTAAAGCATTTTTTTCTATAAAAAACATGGTCCCTACTTCAGGTGGGGTAAGAGATAAGCCTTTTTCTTCCGAAATGGTAACATGTAAGTGGAGACATGGGAATAAAAAGAGGCTCTTTCAGGAGGAAGAAAATGATCAGTATCTTGTGCTGCTGAAAAGATAGTAAAATGGGGACTGTTCAGAGTTTGTTTATTTTGGCAAGGTCAGTGAAGAAGCCACACTGGACAGCCTTTCTCACCACCTCCACGATCATGCCATCAATACCCTTAAACCAGTGCCAGTATCTTTACCTTCCACTGATCTTTCATGTTTAGCCACGTTATACTTCTCACTAGACCTTGCCACAGCAGTTATTGTGAGGATTGCTTTAACTCTAAGGCGGTACCCTTTGTCCCCGTTTTTTTGGTTAAACCTGAAGAAAATGCTTGGGGAAAAATGGTATTTCCCCAAGTCATAGGGACTAACTCTATTTCCAATTTTACACACCATAAAATTAATATTGATTTCAAAGTGTGATTTTTAAACCTTCTCTAATATATTCTGTACGTGTTACAATTGACTAGGCTTGTTTTGGACATAAAAGTGAGAAATGTCCTTTACCAACCCAAATCCTATTAAGTTAAAGTTTTTAAAACTAAAGATTTTGTTGTGTAAAGTATTATTAGTTTCTTAAAAAGCAACATTTTTATTCTGGCCCTCACATATAACCTCTTAAAAGCAAAGAAACCATGGTTTTACAGAGGCAATAGAATATTTTTAATAGGCTCATGAATCTGGGTGTTGCTATTTTAAACTCGATCTATAAAATTAAAATGCATCTTTTAGGACTACATAAAGGACAAAATTTCATCATAATTTGTGCTGAGGGAGTGAAGTAGTAGAAAGGTTTTTAGCCAATGTAACCACATATGCTTACTTAATGGGGTTTCATTTGCTATCACTGGTAAATGTAATGAAGCAAGAAAGAAATATTGATATTTTGGTTGGTTTTATAAAGCCTTCAGCAGTGTCACAAATCATATTAATTACTTGGAGACATGGTAGCTTATTTATGCTTCGGAGCATGGACCAATGATCTGATAAACAAGTCAGGCCTATTCTTATCGTGGGTCCAACTCAAGGATTTGAATAAAGAAAGAGGAGGATGCTTTGTGAACAGTAATGAAATATAGGTTGAGATGGTAAAAATGCCTCTCAGTGAGAACTCCCAAAATTCCATTTAAAACAACAACAAAAAAATTTTTTTGAAACAGAGTCTCACTATGTTACCCTTGGCAGAGTGCCGTGGCATCACAGCTTACAACAACCTCCAAATCTTGGGCTCAAGCTATCTCTTGCCTCAGCTTCCCAAGTAGCTGGGACTATAGGTGCCCACCACAATGCCTGGCTATTTTTTATTGCAGTTGTCATTGTTGTTTTTAGCTGGCCAGGGCCAGGCTCAAATCCACCACCTTTGGTGTATGTGGCAGGTGCCGTAACCACTGTGCTATGAGCACTGAACCCAAAATAAAGATTTTCAAAAGTTGTTACCAAAGATGCTTTCCTAACGATGTCTCAATAAACTATTTTACATGGAACTATTCTCCAACCCTTGGCTCAAACTGTAGTATACCACAAATATACCCACATTATGATTTTTCTATTCATTTATGTTGAAACTATATTACCTAAGTATAATAAGTGTATAAAACCTGTAAGCATAGTTTGTAATATAAAAATAATCAATGTCTCTGTACTCAAGAAATAATGGACTTTAGCAGAGGAGAATATAGAAAGCACCTTCACTGATTATTTTAAGAAAAATCCATTCTCAAAACAGAAGGGCATCGATGGAATGATTAAAAAAATGGTTAGATTATAGCTTTGTCTTGATTTACTTTGGCATTTAAGTGGATGCCTTTACAGCTGTAATTATTACCAAAGTAACTATCATAACAATGTTAACATAAATTTTAATTGATAAAATTATAGTTCCATGACTAGACGTATTTTAAGAAGATGACTGTAAAAACTACACAACTAGGCTAGAAGCAATGTGAACCAAATTGTTTTTATTAAGTTGCCTTTTTATCTTATAATAATATGGTAAATTACTAGTTTATTAGATCACTTTGTTGTGCCTAATTCATAACTGTGATTTACCAGGTTTACTTCCTATGCTCTGAAGCATTTTCATCTTTTCGGCTTAATGGATTTAGCCTTAACATAAATTGAACTCCTAATCAAATCTCCTTCTCTTTAAAACAGTTTTCTTTTCAACTGACTTCATTTTACATTCTTTCACACTCTTCACTGACTGTTTACATTTTATGTTTGCAGGCAGAATATGATTACTAAAGTCAAATAACTGGCACTTTTTTCATTGGTGGCTACGTAAGTAGAAATTGTAATTCATAGCGTGTTCGTCTAATAATAGCTGAGTGAGAGTAAAACAAATCCAAGTATGGGTTGATGTATTATATAGTTGCTAATGTATGTTGGCTGTACACTGCACATCACAATATATTTGCTCTAAATATCCAGGAGTGGGTAACATGTAGCTTTAACACTCTAACACTATAAAGTTCATTAAATCTAATTGATTTAAATTTTCTCTGTATATGACTATGCTAGAAATTCATTTTTAATGAAACATCTCAAAGTGGAAAAGTTTGTCACCAATAGAAAAATGCATTTTTTAAGAATTTCTAAAGAGAAATAAATTAAAACATATTTGAACAGAAGAGTTTTACTGTGCTTTAAGTTCTTCACAAGCTTTTTTTGTTTTTTGGACCTAGAAAAGTTGGTACGTATGAAGTAAAACATAGGAAAAATTATGAAAAACATCTAAGAATAGTTCAAAATAGCTATTAGGGAAACTATTACCTCTTTAATGGATCAAATAAAGTGTATCAAATGTATCAAATATAATTAAATGCCTAATGCATAATCAGTAAATATTAAAATGTAACATTGTGCCTCTGTACTTAAAGAATATGATAAATGACATAGCAAGTCTTTGGATACAAAGAAAACATAGAAAAAACATAAGAACATATGAAAATGTAATATATATGTAGAAACATAGAAAAAACATAAGAACATATGATAATGTAATATATATATATATTAACACATAACTGAAGGACATGGTAGGTAAAATTCTAATAAGCTGAGGCCATTAAAAAGTCATTTTATATAGAAATAAATTATAATTTATGTTTCATGTTATATATATAAATAAATTTTAAATGGATTATAGATCTAAATATAAAAATATGAACACAAACACTAGAGGAAAGTGTGGGTGAAAGACTATCTGGTTATTGGGAAAGATTTCCTGGTGCTGAAATCTATTTAATTAGAAAAAATTGATGCATATATTCCTTAAAATTAACAACAAGCTTTGCATGGAATAACAAAATGAGTGCCATGAAAAAATTCAAAAGGCAAATGAGAGACTGGCAGAGGACAATTATGACATGTCACAGAGAAAGGGTTCTTGGTGCTTAAACCTGTTTATAACTAGGGAATATTGAAGAAATGGCTGAATCCAGGACTGGAACAAAAAACAAAAATCATATGCACATTGAACCTTCATCCTGTGCCAGAAAAAATAAGAGCAAGTCAAAATGATACAGTAATCAGCTAATAGGGTCTCCTGTAGCTATATCTGGGACAAGCTAAGCATTTATATGAAAGACAGTAATAAGTTATAACCCATTTACAAAAATAGTAATACCCATACCCATACTCATACCAAATGCATATATATGTGCATACATACAGGTGTATACACATAGGTATATACCCATACAGACATACACAACACAGAAGAAGGAAAGTTTTCTCCCTTATAGAGAAATACTGAGTAATAACAGTAAATGGAATGATGGAGCTATAAAATCACTATTCTTCAACACCATATTAATGTCCCCAGTCAGATGTGGTGGCTCACGCCTATAATCCCAGCACTCCAGGAGGCCAAGGCAGGTGGGTTGCCTGAGCTCAGAAGATCAAGATCAGTTTGAGCAAGAGAGACCTCATCTCTACTAAAAATAGAAAAATTAGTCAGGCGTAGTGGCTGGCGCCTGTAGTCCCACCTACTTTGGAGGCTGGGGGATTGCTTGAGCCTAGGAGTCTGCAATTGCTATGAGCTATGATGACACCATCCACAGCACTCTGCCCAGGGCGACAAAGAGAGACTCTCTCTCAAAAATAAACATTTCAGGCAACAATCATGGATGGAAAGTAGGACTATAGGGTGGAACTTTCAGGGGATAGTCGTCTGCACTGATGTCTGTGCCAACAGAGTAGTTATAAGTTGCAGAGAGAAAAGTAGTAAATTGACAGTGGAGAAACCTTGCAAATACCATCTGATCTAATGAAGCAAGGTTAACACCGTCGATAGGATAAACTGCCCTCATATGCCTCCTGATATGAAAGACAGTTCAATTCCACTGTTAATCTGGCTTGAAAAAAAATACAATAAGTGGCCAATGAATTCTGTGGGCAGGAGCCCACTGTCACACTTTATTAAATAATCTCTTTACCTTTAGTGCCTTTATACTTTTTTGGCAAATATAAATGTTTCCTTGAGTTCTGAGATGCATCTAGCAAATCAGTCAAACGCAAGAAGGGGGATAGCATGAACCTTGATTTATAGTCAGTTGGAAGTAGATGCCAGCCAGTAATCGGCATCTGAAGTGGTAGCAGGTGACCTTGGGAAACTGAGCCATTACTCTATGGGATCTGACTCTAGGTCCAAGGAGAGAGCGTCACAATTTAGTTAAATTTTAGGACACTAAGTTAGTGGGAAGCAATCACACACATTTTGCTGTCCAGAAGAAAGTGTTCTGTGTTGAGTATTGTATTGATAGTGAGAGCAGGAAAAAACACTTTGGTTATTATTTCTTATACCAAAATCAAAATTATGAGGTAAAATTTTGTCATTTAATATAATTTTCTCGAACTCAGTATTGACAAATTTTGGAAATAGTCTTTTCTAAGGTCTAAATAGGTGACTGAAGCAAAAATCTCAATCAATGTAGGCTTATTAAGTCAAAGATTGAGAATGTTCCCTGGAAAAACAAACCAGACACATCTTTCTCCAAAACAGCATTAGGAAAGTGAGATTTTTAAAGGGAGAAGTTATTGCAGAAAGAAGAAAAGGAGGGAAGTAGGCAGTGAGACAAATGGTTATATTACTGTGAGGGCCAGGAAATGAACATTTTACATAAGATAATGCAAATGTTAGAGAAAGTGGGAGTGAAGGAAAATCAATTATGTAGATACCCCCAGGTAGGCAGAAGAACGATCGATCTTGTCTCTGCACCTGGGAAGATAAACTCGTAATTAATGTTATTAGTGTGGAATCCAACAGACTTCAGTTTTGATAATTAGACTTAGCCTGAAGACCCAAAGTTACAATTTATATGTCCTTGTTTATGGGAGCCCAGCAAGGAATTCCTTTATGAATGATGGAGGGACAGTCCTTCATAGATATCTAAGGCCTTTTACCTTTCTGTGGGGACTCTGACCACTATACAATGTTAGTTAGGAGATGTTGCATGACTTGGTGTCCAGACATGAATATTTCTTTTGCATAAGTGGTTAGAGTAGGAGACAGAGCAGAGACCAAATGCAGAGGATTGAAGACTGGGTGCAGGTGTTAATGTAAACAACCCTCAATAAATAAACCCTTAAGTAGAGGGGCTGATAACTGCAGGCAAGAACTAGCTTACATTGGCTTGTCAGCTGTCTCTGTCACCTGAGATGAACTTTGCATGATGATATCATTTACATTGCAGTTTTGAAACTTCTCTATCTTTGAAATCACCATGACAGTTCTAAGACAACTAGACAAAGTATAAAAATCAGAGGAAATCCAATTCTAGGACTTACTACTCAAATTTTTAATAAAAGCCAGTCCCTTAGCTTTGACTATTCCTTCTCTGAATTAGTAAGACAACAACAGACCAACAACCCCTTCTTTCCTGTGTAGCTCTCTTTTCTAGCCTGCCCGCTCTCGCTTTTAAAAGTGTACTTTCACTCTTAAAAAAACAGTGTTGCTTACTTGGTTCTTAATTGATGCAGCCTCTAATTCTTTTCTCCCAGTGATCACTAAGAAACTGGAAATACCTCCACCAAGAACGTCCTGGCACTTGTCTGTGGTTTTTCACCTCACTGCCCATTCTCTATGTCTTCCCCAGTGAAATGTCAAAAATATGTTGCCCCCCAGGGTGAAGTTTATGTTTGTTCTCCTATTTCTAGACTTCTAAGAATCATGGTATCTGAAACTGGCCAGTGATACTGGCATCAATCTGTTTCCTTGATGCCTTATTAATCTCCCTTATTAAGTTACTGATCTTTACTTCCACCCTTAGCAGCTTTCTTTCACTTATTCCTTACTTTTAACCTCTTTAAAAACATAAAGCCATTTTTCAGAGCTTGCTCATATATGCTCTTCTCCCCCCTCCCCCAAATAATATATTATTTCTTCTCACAACTGTGTCCTTCCTCCTGTTTGCTAAAGCAGTTTATGTTCCTTTCATGCCTCGGCATTCACACCCTAAATGAGATCCATCCTGGTAATTCTCAGCACCTAATGCTTCACTGCTTCTATCTTCAGTCTAACTTATCTTAGTCTATACTTGCCTTGTATGTTATCTAATCTTCACTTTTTCTAGAAAGTTAACTCATAATCGAATTATATAAGTGCTACTCTTCCTACATCCATCAAGATCTTTTTCAGCAGCAGGTTTAGTTTCCTTCAAGGAATGTGAAGGAAAAGATTGATTGTAGCAGGGCCTAATTTGCAAAGAAAGACAAGATTATGCAGCTGCATAAAATCTTCCCAACATATGGGTGATATTTTTTTTTTTGTGTTTGTGTGGTTTTTTTTTTTTTTTTTTTTTTTTTGGTTTTTTGCAGTTTTTGGCTTGGGCTGGGTTTGAACCCGTCCTCTCTGGCATACAGGGCTGGTGCCCTACTCCTTTGAGCCACAGGCGCCGCCCTCTTGGTGCTATTTGTACAGGGCCTTGTGGAACCCTTCAAACTCTGCAAAAGGCCACAATCAGGAGAAATACTCTGTTCTACAATGTCTTCCAATACCATTACCTCACTACTAAATTGATCTGTAGCTGCAGAGTGCTGAGAATGTGGATTCAGATAACTGTATGCAGGCTTAAGTCTAGAATATTATAACCTGAAGTTGTTTTTTGTAAAAGAAGGAAAAAGTTATAAATAGTCACCTGCATAGGGATGAAGGACCCTTTCTATAAGTTGTATTCATAATTGTCACTCGACAAAAGAAATGTTTTGCACTGGGAAATAGAGAAAGAATGAGGAAGAAGAGGAGAAAATTAGGAACTAGAGGAAGAACTCAGGTGAGATAGGGAGAATGCCAAGAATTGCAAAGGACTGGAAAAATGAAAAGTTGACCATTTAGTGTAAATACTCTATCCAGTTTCTCATGCACTGAAATATTTGCAAACAAAGAGGAAGGTCTTTGGGAGATTTTCAATTTTAACTAAGAGAATGGTAAAGGAATGCTCTGATCACAAATACCTATTAATATTTGGGGAGTTTCAAGCCAAGAAAGTGATTCTGGCTAGTACAATGTACCTCCCCCCACTTGGCTGGCTGCCATAATGGGAGGCACCTGCACCAGAGCTACCCTGGAAATTAGAGTAGAAAAGTATTTCTTGGAGAATAGTACACCAGGGAAGGGAAGGGGACTGCCTGAGTCAACTAAAAAATGGCTACAACAATTACCTAAACTTGAGTAGGAATTGCGAAATAGAACAGAGCAAACAACCAAACAAAAGACCCAGGGAGAATGAATGGAGAAGCTTCTAAAAGAACAGCTGTCTGTATCAACTGGATTGTTCCTTTTGCCATGGACCATCTGTACAGCCTTGGCCACATGTTTCAACCCATCAAACTGGGCATGCTTTATGAGGTTAAGACAGTATAACATACTCGCTTACAACTCTATCACTGGCTCTAAATTAAAAAGACCAAGATGGCAGCAGTTCCATCAATATTTGAAAGAGCAATGGAAAGAGAACTACATGGTGCTAACAGCCTTACCATTATTAATAAAAAGTCAAGGAAACATTACAGTTCCTAATCCTATTACTAAAATACTTTTCTCTCTCTGTAGAAAGTGACAATAAACAACCTCTTCCCAATGGACACTGTCAAGTCATAATTTAAAGTGTGCTATGTAAGGCTTATGGTATAAAAAGGCATTACACTTAGCATACAGAGATTTCATAATGTCAAAATAAAAAAAAATTACTTTAGTATTTAGTATTGTATATTCCTCCTCAATTGAATGTAAGCTTCAGAGAAGGTAAGTATCACAGTCCAACTGAACAGCTATTCCAAAACAACAAAAACCAAATATCTTGAAAAGTAAACAGAAATGTATTTTGCACAAATCTAGAGGCTGTGAAGTCCAAGATCAAGGGCAGATTCAGTGTCTTGTGAGGGCCTGCTTTCTGGATCATAGCTGGTATCTTCTCACTGTATCCTCACATGCTGGAAGAGAGAGGCATCTCCAGCCTCATTTATAAGGGCACTACCCTGAGGAGTTAATCATCTCTCAAAGGCCCCCCTACTACCATCACGTTAGGATGAGACTTTTAACATATGTATTTGGAGGAGAGGATGCAGACATTCAGACGAGAGCAACAGGGGCTATTTCAGGCTTCTTCCAAGCTTTGCAGCAGGAATTTATGAAGCTAGCATGAGAGCCGAGAGCCATACCAATCACAAAAAATCTCAGTGGCTCTGGGAGGACAGACAAAGGAGGCCCACCCAGGCAGAAAGGAGGATTGGCTGGAAGTATCTGTGCAGCTATGGCCACAACACAGAGGCCATTGTCAGGGCAGGAAGTCCACGTGGTGCAGGTGCCCAGGTAGTCTCGCAGGGTTTGCACAACAAGTCAACGTTTTCTTCTCTTTAGTTATCCTTATTTTGACATCCTTAGACAGCACCCCCCCTTTTACCCTTAACTTCTGAAGAGTACCTTTGTTGTTCTTCTAACTCTATACTCTTTGCCAGAGAGCCCATCTCCATCCAGTGTCTCAGTTGTCTCCTCAGTAAAAATGACCTTCCCAACTCTGCACTCTCACCCTCCACCTAGACCTTTGTCTTCCATGTCTCTCTACATAAACGTCTGCCACTCAATTGTTTCAAATGTCATCATTAACTTATCACTCAAACTCTTTTCTTAATTTCTATGTCTCAAAGTATAAACCTAGGCATAATTTATTTATATATTTCATGTGTTGTATCATCATTGCTCATGTAATTGGCACAATGTAAGGGTATATGGCTCATCTCTCGGGAGAAGAACACAATTACAACAGGGACTTTACTTAACAAGTGCAAACATTGTAACCTAATTGTACTCTAATATTAATCTGAAATAAAAAATTAAAATTAAAAAATATCGCTTACATGCTTAGCTTTACTATTGGAGAAGGGAGCAGAGATGCATTATTACTGTTCCTCACATGACTTCCACTGATACACAGGTAAGCTCTGACCCTCCACTAAGTCTTCCAACACCCTGCTGTACATATTGGAGGGGATACTTCATTACTGCTGAACTTCCCACCGGGTCTCCCCTGAAGACAGATAGAGCTTCATTATCACCCAGTGGGGTTCAAAGATCTGGCTTCCTCCTGGGTTTTCTCTGGCATTATTCTTGCGAGTGATAAAGGTCCTCTTTGGGGACTGTCCTGGATATAAATCTAGGTTCCCCACTAGGCTTTTGCTGGTGGAAGTAGGGATGGAGTCACTTTTCAGTAGTGTTTGGCTGAATTAATGCAACTCTTACCTGAAACTTTTCTTTCTAGCTCACCTTTTCCTGATTGTTTGCTAGAGAAAACACAATTTTTGTTGGGGCCTTGTGGGGTCTTTGCCCATTGGTGTTATTGGGTTGCTGACTTCTTCATCTTAGAATGGAATATATTTAAAGGAATCCCCCAATCCAACCACCACGTTACATTTTGGCTATTAAGATTCCTAGCTGGTCTACCTTATCTTCATCATACAGAAACATTTTATGTTTATTTTATAGGTAATACCCAGGGTTGTAGTTGTATTTAGAAAGAGGACTAGGGAAAAGTACATCTACTTCATCTTCCCAGAAGCTGAGGTTTCTCCAGATACCTATATTTGTCATTCTTAAATTGAACTCTTTCGAGTCTACAGTGGAAAACTACTGTATATTTTTATGTAGTTTTTAAAAATGATTCCAAGGTGTAAGTAAACAAAAAGGCTCTGCTTTGAAATATCAACATACAAATTATAAATATTGCACCACTTTTTCTATAATAGTAAGAATTTTATGCAAATTCAAAAAGTACTTAGTTTAAAGAGAAATGATGACTTAGTAAAGCATATCAATATATATTTTCCCAAAATTGATGAAAGTTTATCCTTTATAATCCAAGACCATATTTGCACTGCTGCTGCCACGGTAGAGATTTAGAATAAAGTACTAAGGCTAAGAAGCTATTTGTGGTTACTAAACATTTTTCATTTGCAATGTGGAGTTGAGAGATCTCAGAAGAGAGAGGAATGTATGTGCTCTTTCAATTTTATTTCAGAAAAAATGTATTTCATCTTAATTTTATGCAGACTATAGAACGTTTTACACAATATACCCCAGCAGCTCACAGCTTATATGTTTCCTTTCCTACATCATAGTCATTATTCTATTTTTTAGGAACAGTTCTACTTAAGGATTTTCTGAAAATCTTAGAATGTCAGGATAGAAAACTGACTTTTTACTTTGGGTGACTGAAGGAGTTCAGCGCAAGGAATAGAGAGACGTGACACGGTCTCTGGGCGAGGGGATCAAGAGCTCTCAGTCCTGCTGAGCAAACCTGGGGTCCATAATTATTATCCTAAAACAGGAAGAAGTAGTTATAAATTATCAAGAATCAGCAAAAAATAAAAAAAAAATGAAATCAGTGAAAATAGTGGACAGTGTATCTCCAACTTGTTTTTGCAAAACCACAGCCTCAAGCAAATGCTTGTTTTTGACACCAGGAGTCTCTATAGAATCTAGAGCAGTGGTTCTCAACCTTCCTAATGCCACAACTCATGTTCTGGTGACCCCCAATATAGTTCCTCATGTTCTGGTGACCCCCAACCATAAAATTATTTTCATTACTACGTAGCCATGTAATGCATATTTTAGCGAACAAAGAATTTGTCTGGCTTCAGTGATAAGTAAAAAGTATTATCAGAATGCTATTAAGTACACAGTGCCATAAAGTGCATTCATATATTGTACAAAATCTTTAAATGCTTAACTCCAATTCCAAAATATATTGATGAATTATATAAACACATTTTAAAGCAATAATATTGATGCTGACATTAATGCAATGTGACGTGCTATTACTTTGTTGTAACCAATTTACCTATGAGATTAATACAGTGTCACCTTTATTTTCCTAATGCTTTTTGATTTTGAACAGATGGAATATAATTGGACTCAGATGTTATCGTCATCCTTGTGTTCTTTCTAATGGTATATTCACTTTAAACTGACAATTCATTTTTTTGATTAGCCTGTTAATTTAACCAGTACTGACAAAGAACATCCCCTCAAAGAAATATTCCTCCAGTATATAGAATTCCTTGTTTATGTAATAGATTCGTGAGATGAATGACAGCAACATTATAAGAGATGGAATGGGGAGGGATTGGAAATACATAGTCATAAGACACTTCCAACACTTATGAAAGGCATAGCGTTATTTGAAATAGACTCGCATGAGTTGTAAATGTATGCTGTAAACAATGGGAAATGACTTAAAACTTAAAAAGTATGATAGATATGCTAAAATAGGAGAGAAAATTGGGTCATATAAAATGTTCTAGTAAAACCAGGGGAGGCAGAAAGAGTGGAAGATGCAAAAAAACAATATTTGGTGAATGTTGAAGGAAGGAATGTTCATTTGTCTGCTATGCATTTATCTGATCTTTTTAAAACCCATAGAGAGAATTATCTCTTAGGGAAAATAAAACAGAAACAAAGACTACTTCCTAATGAATTTGTACAAATTGCAAAGGAAATTTTGTCCACTGGACTGTAAAGGACACAGCATTCCTTTTTAGCAGGGAATTGGCTCATTACTTCTTTTTTCTATATTCTCACCAAACAATGTCTGTTAGAAAGAACATTTGAGAACATTAATGTAACTGTAGTTACATGTGTAACTGGTAGTCTTCTTTACTCACAGTTAGGAATACCTTACAAAAAAATCAAGGGGAAAAAAAGTGAGTTTCTCAAATAGAATGTGAAAGAAAAACAAAGCTTGCTTTTCTAAGTGCTAATAATTAGGAAGATTTGTTATATCCCACAGGCAGTTGAAAGAAGGAACTATCTAATTGCTTCAGCTCACCTGGGAAATAAATGAGCCTCATAATTTTTAGCTGTTTACCTGTTTGTTTTCTTCAGGGGGATTTAATTCAATTCATTCCTTTTAATAATTTCTCCTTTCTTATCCATGGCAAGGAAAATGTCCCACTACCATTTAAAAGTCAGGTTTAAATAAAAGCATCAACATTTGTCATAGTTGACAATAAGGGTTTCCTGTTACTAAAACAGCCTTATATTAAGAGGTTTATAACATGATTACTCATTTGCTTTGAGAGAATTTTTTTTTTTTTTTGAGACAGGGTCTCACTTTGTCACCCTTGGTAGAGTGCTGTGGCGTCACAGCTCACAGCAACCTCAAACTCATGGGCTTAAATGATTCTCTTGCCTCAGCCTCCCAAGTAGTGGGACTATAGGTGCCCACCACAACTCCCGGCTATTTTTGGAGACAAGGTCTGGCTCTGGCTCAGGCTGGTATCAAGCTCAGGCAATCCACCCACCTCAGCCTCCCAGGGTTCTAGGATTACAGGCGTGAGCCACTGCACCCAGCCAAGAAAACCATTATTAGTAAACTCCTCACTGTCTCTCCTCCTGGCCATGTCTTGTTCCAATTTATTTTTGTCAAATGGAAGATTCACCAAATCAGTGTCACCTGTTGGTTATTCAAATCAATGAGATGAAACATATGATAGTTTAATAATTATGGATAGCAGATTATTCATTGTCTTCCCAAGACCTGAGCAGAATGTTTTTATTCCATTGTGACCAAGCTAGGAAAGGTCTGGGGAATTTAGGAGATAATCAGAAAGATGTCAATGTTCATGAAGCACAGAGGGAAAGGAGTGGTGACAAGAGAAAATTACATAACTTTCTAAAGGGCCCACATGGCCTAGTTATCAGCTGGAAGACACAAATAGCATTCTTGGCTACCAGTTACTTGTACCAATTTCACAGGAAGGTTACATGTTTAAGTTACAGGAGAGAAACCAGTGACTGATAAGTACTTATTCACAATAGGTGTTAAAATGCTAGTCATAAGAAGTGTAATTATGCTTACTGTGAAAAAAGAAAAATGATAACACAAAAGAGTATCATAAAAGTTGATTCTGAATGTTATTTAAATGAAAAAAATTATGATTTTATTACCTGCAAATAGATAGCTTCCTGTTGCTTTAATCTGCATCTCTGCTTTAGAATTGAGTGTGAACATCTCCTTATAGATGTTAGCCTTTGATGTTTTCCAGTCTTTAAATTGCCCTATTTTCTGTTGGTATTGCTAACTTTTTCTTGACAATTTGCTTGAGCTCTTTTTAAGTAATTATTTATACTACATCCCAGTCTATTCACTCTGCCTGAGCTTTGAACATGGTACTGTTCACTGAACAGAAATCCTTAATTTTGTGGACCCAAATTCATCTGATCTTACCCTGTATTTTATGATTTCTAATTTTGTTGTATAAGTTTTCCTCCAGGTTTAGGATGTAAAAAGAGTCTCTTAAATTTTTCTTATTACTAGATTTTATTGTGTTCTCACTCATAATTCTTTTGTCTATCTGGAACTCTTCTTTTCACTGAGGTCCATTTTAGTTTTGAACATGAAAGTGAATCAATTTCCCAATTATATAATCTGAACATGTCCAATCTGTGATACCATCATTTCATATGTTGTGGGTTTGGGTGTTTGTGCATGCTGAGATGAGCATATTGGTCTTTTTTTCTTTTTGTATTGTATAATCTATCTGTTTACATTACTAGGACTTTCTAGAATGTTATGTATTTGCCAAGGTAAATTATCCCTATTTCTGTTTCTTTTTAACTATTTGTGGACCTGTATTCTTTCTTTAGGTATTTTATTATAGGTTTACTGAGTCCTTCCAAAAACCACAGGAATTTCATAGAATTACAGATTAGAGATTAATATGAGGATAATCAGTGTCTTTATAACCCTAAAGCTTCTTGTCCAAGAAATAATTTCACTTCATAGTATTATCTTCCAAGTTTTTTATTAGGAATTTTAAATTTTTTTCAATAATAATATTTTCTTGGTTCAGTTAATTATCATATACCTGACAGTTTTCCTTGCCATTGTAAATAATATATGACTACTTTTTTCTTATGTTTGGTTGCTATAGTGAAATTCTCTTACTCATTTAAATAGAATCTCAATTACTCTGTTGGTTTTCTAAATATATGACAGAAAATAACATACAAATAATGACATTTTTAACTTTTCTTTCAAATTTTCTTGCACTTTTTTCTTTTCTTTACAGAAATAGCCAGAAATTCTGAAATTAGTTTAAATAGTCATGGTAACTGTGAAAACTTCCATTTCTTTATCTTAAAATGAAACTAAAGATTAAGCATACTGTTTGCTTGGGAAAAATTGTTATGTAAAACTCACCAACTTTTAGAAGTTCCATTTTATCTGTACTATCTTAGGGTTTTTCTTTTTTATTTAATTTTTTTAAATTTCAGATTAATATGAGGGTACACATGATTAGGTTACGGTGTTTGTTAGGTAAAGTTCAAGTTATAGTTGAGCTCTTGGGGGCGGGGCGGGACATCTGCTGCATACCCTGAAATTGTGCACATTGGTGAATTTACTGATCCTCCTTCCTCCTCTCCTCCACCTTCTCTATCTCCCCACTCCCTCCTACTTGAATTTAATTACGTTTTTCTCTCATGTGGGCATGTAGTTCATTTGTTGGTTTTACATTAGAATTGAGTACATTGGATACTTTGCCATTCTTGTAATACTTTATTAAGAAGGGTGTCCTTCAACTCCTTCAAAAGATGTAAAGTCTCCATCATTTTTTATGGCTGAGTAATATTCCATACTATACATCTACCACAGTAGGGGGTTTCCTTTTTAAATTATAAAGTTATTGAACTTTATCGAATACTTTTTCTATGTATATTGACATAATAATTTCATGGTCCTCCTTTAGTTATTTGGTATAGTAAAAAAATAAACACAAGAATATGGGGAAAGGGGCAAGGGAGAGAAGGGGAGGGGGGAGGTTGTGGTGGAGGGAGGGTAATTGGTGGGGCCACACCCACGGTACATCTTAGAAGGGTACAGGCAAAACTTACTAAATGCAGAATACAAATGTCTTCATACAATAACTAAGAAAATGCCATGAA
>CAUYON010190803.1:0-22706 GCA_963573935.1 Arctocebus calabarensis
GGCGCCTGTAGTCCCAGCTACTTGGGAGGCGGAGGCAGGAGACTCCCTTGAGCCCAGGAATTGGAGGTTGCTGTGAGCTGTGATGCCACAGCACTCTATTCAGGGTGGCAGCTTGAGGCCCTGTCTCAAAAATAAATAAATAAATAAAAATAAATAAATGAATGAAAAAAATACTATAAAAAAGAGAGGATTTTTAAAAAATGGATACATTTAAATCAAAACCTAAATTTGACTTATGAGAGTTCATACACAATAAATGCACATTTCTGAACTTGGTGTCAGAAAGAACAACTTCGCAAAGATTGAGTAAGTCATTTTTAGATTTTGAACTTGCTGTGAAACGTAACGAGGATTCGGTTAAATCTCTCTCTGTCGGCTCTTCTGTGAGCTCGTTGGTCCGTAGAAAAGAGATTATGGATCCTGCCTGTGCTCACAGGTGCCAAGCGCAGAGATGACAGGAGTGGGTGGCACTGAGGACCTCCACCTTTGTTGGTGAGGGGCAACGCTGGGCAAAAAAGCAAGCCCCCGGGATGTCTGTGCTGTGTTGCAACCAGCCCTGAATCAATCAGGAAGTCTGATCTGAAGCCCCGGCACAGACATCTGGGGCCTCCTGGCGCTGCCTCCAGGCGCGGGAAGTGGGACCACGCACACCACGTGAGGGGGAGAACTGCAGGACGTCAGCCTTGCCAGGGGCACCCCGTAAAGGTGCTCGTGTGTGCTTCTCTGCTTCCTCCCAGTCTGCACATCACAAGGACTAGTGCTGGACCTGAAAGTCCACCTGGGTGACCACAGGGGTGATTTTGTCCACCAGCTTCGCCACCTATTCATTGCAGTGTGGGCAGGGACAAGACTGTTCCTGCAAGTGACAGTGACTGTTTATGGAATCAGGCAGACCTGTTGTCCTGGGAGAAAACTTCTGCTGTGGGACAAACTGTGTCACCCAAACTCCTAGGATGAAGCCCTAACCCCTGAGAACTCAGAATATGTTTGTATTTGGAGATGGGTCTTTAGTGAGGTAATTAAGGAACAAAGTGGTCATGTGGGTGGGTGGGATATGGAATCCTATAGGACTGGTGTCTTCATAGTAAGAAGAAATAAGGACATAGATGGCACAGGGGACAACCCCGTGGCACAGAGAGAAGACGGTATCAACACGCCAAGGAGAGAGGCCTCAGGAGGAACCAGCCTGAAGCACCTTGACCTTGGGCTTCCAGCCTCCAGACTGTGAGAGAATACAGTTCTGTTGCCAAAGTCACCCAGCCTGTGGTCCTTTGTTCAGGCAGTCCTGACAGTCATCTATAACCTCCTAGAACACAGCTTTTGTAAATGTAAAGCGATTTCACGTTTAACCGCCAGTGGCACAGCAACGCGCAACAGCTGCTTTGTAACAGGTGGGAAGCTGGTACACAAAATCCGGGAGCTGTTGGTGTTGAACCATGGCGCCGTGGGAGCACCTCCTCTTCCTCTCTCGCACACCTGGGTCTGGGGGTGTTTTACGATACAAAGTGTGGAAATGACTAACCTAGCAGGCATCTGCAAAACTGCAGTCTGCAGGCCGCGCCTTGCCCCTCACTTTAAAGGCCGGTTGCGATGCACTCAGCTGACGTCAGGATGCACACTGGGACATGCTATCCTGGATGAACCTCTTCAGGGAAGCTCACCCGTGCCTGTGAACTCTGCAGCACTGTGGCTGGCAGGCGGCACAGTGTCTTTGCACACAGCAGAATTTTCCCCACGGGGGATGCTCAGTGCAGCGTGAAACCCCAGAGATGTGAGGCCGGTTGGTCTGGGAATCTCCAGCATCCCTCACCCAGGTCACTGCGGCACGTCACCGCCTTTCCCTATGACATGTTAAACTTGGACCTGCAGCGTTCGACTAGACGTGGCAGGCTCTGTGAGTCACGCTAGGAGGTCCCTGCGGGGGCTGCTGCCATTGCCACTGGGTTGACACCTGCTTTCTCCCTGCGCTCCAGCCAGGGTCCCTCCCTCCCTCACACACACTTCTCACTCAGAGACCCACAGCGCTGTGAGGAGTTGTGCACTAAATATTTGTCTTTCTCAGTCACGTGGAAGAAAGGACACTGTGTGAGCAGCTCCCCTACGTGCGCCTAACACTTCTGTGATCATCACATCCTGACTCTGCCATCGCACTGCACGGGCTACTTTTATGGCAGCCCTGAGTTTGGAGTGCAATACCACATCGCCCCAGAGGGAGAGAGGAGGTTGGCTCCATAACAGTTCTTCTGAGGTGCGTCAGCCTGCAAAGACAGACGGGGAACATACACAGATCACAGACGCGGCCTTATGGCAGTGGCCCCATAATTAGCCTCGCAGAAGCGGCCCTTCCAGTCTAACAGAGGCATCCAAGTACTTGAACGGAGCACTCACTGCTAAATTTCCTCTGCTATCAAGGCTGCTTGAGAAGGCCATGTCTCTCGCCTTGCTGCCACACAGCTGAAATGCCTTTGCTCTTGCGCTAGGAAGAAGCATCACATCAAATGAAGAGCTGCAATTATCTCTGTGAGAGTGTAGGGTGGAGGTTGGGGTGAAGAGACAGGGAAAGACGTACCTGCTCTCAAATTTAGCCGTTCTGATATCTACCGTATTTACCTTTTGGAGGACTGTGGAGAACTAAGATTATATAAGAGATATATCTCAATACATCTTACATATAAAGACATTCTATAACAATGTAATTATATTATTAATAATAAATTGTATTAATTAGTATATTATGATAATTATCTTTCAGTAAAATCAAAACATTTCAGAAATGCATACTCAATAAGAAGAGAATCTATGCACGGATATGTTTCTTTACATTCAAATGACTAAATTTGCTCATTTTAAATTTTGGTCTATTTGTATCTAGACCCATTTTTCTCTAGGCAGATAGCTGCCAAGGAAAAAAGATGACTTTGAGATGGTTATTTGTTTAATTTTTAATGTTTTCTTAGGTATTATGGTTACAACGTATAAATGACTTGGGGATACACACACATATATTTCCATATTATTTGTTTAAAATCTGTGTAGCATTGATGCAAACATAAAGTATGTAAGCAAAAACATGTCATAAACGTGTTTTAAATCATAGGCAGGCTACAATTCAACTAACTCTTTTGAGCATTCTGAGAGGGTATTATAAGCCATGTCAATACATTGCAATTAAATTCTGTGTCATTGACTCTATAATTCATTTCCACCATGAAATCTCTGATGTCTCTTTAATCGATGCTTCTTTTATTCATTTCAAATACACATGAATTATTTTTGTTTATATTTGAACTGCTGCTCATTTGCTCCTGACTTTGGATTTTTATTTCCTTAAGCGGAAATGTAGCTTTCCATTGCAACAACAAAAGTCAATTTATTTGTAGTGATGATTCCACGCGGCAATGAATCACACAGACTTGGCTGCATCTGTAGCTGTGGTACATGAATGGTGCTCACAGATTCTTCCCAGCAAGAAGGGAAGTGTATTTTCCTGCCCTCTGAACTGTGGCTGGCCTCTTCACTTGCTTTCTCCCATTGAATGCGACAAAAGGATGCGGTTGAAGTTCCAAGCCTGGACGTAAAGAAGCCCGTAGCCCGTTCCTCTGCTGGGTCGGCGATGAGTGACAAAGCACCGGGAGGCAGTGTGAGCACCGGTGCAGAGGCACAGCCATCGGGGCTGTCCCGGCTCTCCCAGTGGAGACCTCATGCGTATGATGCCCAAGCCCCAGAAACACCACAGGGATAGCTCTGCCCAAATGGTCAATCCACACCAGGGTGAAAATCAATGGATCCTCAAGCCAGTGATTGAGTGGATATCGCGTGCAACCATAGAACCCCGAGAGAAGCCAGTGACTGAGCAGGTGTCACCGTGCAGCCACAGACCCCAAGACAATAACCCCCAGAAAACATGACGGGAAAATTCACCACAAAGTGTATCAATGGAAAGATAGAGAGTGTTAAATTCAAACCTCAGCCAATGTAGAAATTGTGATTCTGCACTAGCATTTGCTCTGTTCTTTGGACAGGAAGAAAAAGCCCAAATTGTGACTTCTTAAATATGATAAAGGAAGCGAAGAACTTCATCAGACTAATTTTCTACTAGAGCCAATTTTTAGGAGGGATGTGTCTCCTGAAGAGTTTATACAGTAACTTTCTTTTTTTTTTTGAGACAGAGCCTCAAGTTCTCGCCCTGGGTAGAGAGTGTCGTGGCATCACAGCTCACAGCAACCCCCAATTCCTGGGCTCAAGCGAGTCTCCTGCCTCCACCTCCCAAGTAGCTGGAACTACAGGCGCCCGCCACAACGCCCGGCCATTTTTTGGTTGCAGCCGTCATTGTTGTTTGGCGGGCCCAGGGGCTGGATTCGAACCCACTAGTTCAGGTTTACATGGCTGGCGCCTTAGCCCGCTGAGCCACAGGCGCCGAGCCTACAGTAACGTTCTTAAAGGAAACAGAAAAGTTGCTTTTATGTTTCTGATTCCACAAAGGTACCTTTTGAGTAGGCAGAGACAGCTTGTCTAACCTGAGAGGCAGGAGGATTTCTGGGGAAATCTTTGAGAAAGGATCTAAGCTCTGTAAACCTAAGGGCTAGACAGGACTAACAAACCACTGCACGAATTTCCCAGTGTATTTCTAATTCTCCTTGTGCTTTTGTTGTGCCTCATATAATAAGAAATTGCATGTGGTAAAATTTCTCCATGAATGTTTTAAGGACGTTATGCTAAGGGTGATGGGGTCGATGTTACATGATTAAAAGAAGGATCCTGACTGATATTTTCTCAACATGGAAAATCATCCCCAATTCTGTGAACACACACACACAAACTCACACCCACAAACACAAAACACACTTTTTATCAAGATCTATCTACTAAAATGTTAACTGTTTCAAAACACACAAACTCACAACCACACACACACACACTTTATCAAGATCTGTCTAGTGAAATGTTAACTGTTTTAAAGCCTAAGCAATGGTTTGGTTGAGATTTCATATTTCAGTGAGTTAAAGCAAGAAGAAACTATTTGAGCTCAGCTACTATTGGGTGCAGGCTACTCACCCATCATTTCAAATTTGAAAGAACAACTGCACAGTGTTTGGACAGTTCCATTTTGAGCACCCCGGTCTCCCGGGAGACCGACGGGGATGCATTAGATGTGAATACACCTGGTGTCACATGTGCTCACACCGATGGAAGCAGCAGGAGTGTGTCTCTACACCAAGCTTGTGGCACACAGACAGCCCCCACCGTCCTGCTCTCGCTAATCATGATTCAACACCAAGTTCAGGTGTCCTTTGAGATAGAGAATGTGGTTAGTGCCCTACTTCCTCAGCCTTCCCTGTGACCAGTGTGGCCATGTGGCAGCCACTCTCAGCAGCAGTTAGGGGACAGGTCTTCCCTCCATCTGAGTCCAGCCTTATGACTTGGTTCACTCAATAGGAGTCAACAGTGGCAGAGATGTTGAAAGTGCTTATTCCGTTTGCTGATGCTGGGGGCCCTGCCCTGAGAACAGGCCTGAGCGAGCTTGCTGGGAGATCAAGAACCTTCAGGTTCCCCTGTTGTGCTGGCAGGCAGGCAACGGTCCCCCCGGGGGATGAATCAGAAGGGAACCAAAGAACCATGCAGTTGAACACAGCTCAAATGTGTGACCCATAGTCTTTTGAGTTAAAGAATTTTATCTTATTCTAAGCCACTACAACAAGGCACAGCAGGTGCTTGGCCTCCCAGAGTGGTAGGATTTCAGGAAGGATGTATTATTGTAATCCAGAGTATAAGCAAATGTTTTGCCAGCATTGCTGGAGCACTAGGTAACTACGTCTTCTTCGCATGCTTCTGTCGAACTGTTTGTCCCTCAGGGGACAGGGGATTGGCTTCAGGAGCCTCAAGGATACTAAAATTCGAGAAGGCTCAACTCATCCTGTTTGCATGTAACCTACCCACATCCTCCCATATGCTGCTAGCCTTGAATTCTGCATCAATGGATTCAACCAAACTGGGATGGAGAAATATTCAGGGAAAAAATTGCACCTATACTAAAAAATAAAGACCTGCATTTTCCTTATAAATAGTAACAACTATTTACACAGCATGCACATTGCATTCTGTATTCTAAGCACAGGTATGCACCTCATAACCACATTTCGGTCAACAATCGAGAACATGTTTGCTAGTGATCCCATGAAACTGTAACATCATATTTTTACTGTGCCTTTTCTGCGATTAGGTGTGCTAAGGTACACAAAGACTTCTGTGTTGCCAGTGGCCCACAGTACTCCACACAGTCATAGGACATGAAGGTGTATTGCCCAGGAGCACTAGGCTGACCATATAGCCTCGGTATGTAGCGGGATATACCGTCTAGGTTTGAGTAATATACCCCATGATATTTCCACAAGGACAAAATCTTGTAATGATACTTTTCTCTATGAAACATAGCCCTGTTGTTAACAATACATTTTTTTTAAGAGACAAGATCTCTTTCTATCTTTCTCTTTCCTAAGCTAGAGTTCAGGGGTGTGATCATGGCTCACTGCATCTTGAACTCCAGGGCTCAAGCCATCCTCCTGTCTTAGCCACATGACTAGCTGGCATTACAGGCACAGGCTAGAGGTTTGGCTAATTTTTAAACTTTTGGTGGAGATGGGATCTTGCTATATTGTCCAGGCTGCTCTTTGACTCCTGGTCTCAAGTAATACTCTGTCCTTGGCCTCCCAAAGTTCTGAGATTACAGAAATGATGTATTATTATAATCTAGATTATAAGGAAATGTTATGCCACTTTATGTCAGCTATTTAAGTACCCTTGGATTTTAGTATTCACAGGAGGTCCCAGAACAAACTCACCCCCACCATACTGTCATACAAAAATGACAGTATATTAAATCCTCTCTAGATTATTTTTAACAGCTAATACAATGTAAATGCTATGAGTTATACCATATTGATTTTTTGTGTATTTTTCAATTGATGTATTGTTTTTTTAAACTGTTTCCTTTTCTTCCCAATATTTTCATTGCTTGAATCTGCTGATGTGGAACCCACAGATAGGGACTGGACATTGAAATCATCCCTCTGGGATAGGACACGGAAGAATATATGGATGCTCCTTTTTTGTTATGATGTCATGAAGGCATGCAATCAATCTGTCTTTGGTCCAAATTGATAAACGTAAGGTGTTACAAACTAGTCATACAACATACGCATATTATGTTTACAGAGGAGAGACTGAGTTCAATCATACATCATACATTTTATCAAATGCTGTGTCTCGGAGGGGAGGAGAGAGCTCCTGGGTGATCACTGTTGGAGGTACGCCTATATTACCGCACCCTATTACCGCACCCCAGGGCACATGGCTGTAGTCAACGAATAATACTAGTGAAATTTATCAACAAGTATTTAAATACCCTCAGTAATACCAGGAAATTGATTGAATGATGAAAAGTTCTGGGGTACCTATGTTCATGGAATCCATATTGTTGCCAGAAAGGGCATCCACTATGCCTCATCTTCCAGGGAGCCCAAGCATGGAATGCAGAATGATTGCTTATCAGATCCTTGAATTCTATACACATCCTCTTTCTCATTAAAAAATGAGCTATTAATATTACTTCCCGGAGAGTGCTGCTTGGAGAATTAAATTCGATGGTATATTCGGAACGCTTAGCAGAGCACCTGGCAGATATTTCACTGTTCAATAAATTAGAGTTATTATATTTAAGACTGCTTACTCCTCATAGAATCCTGAAAGTTTGGGAGAAGCAGTTTATTGAGAATAAAATTAGTGCTGAGTTTTGATGAACAAAGCAGAAAAGTAATGAATTACCATATTTGTGACACGGAGAGTTGCCTCCTTTTGAAAATGGGGCAGATGATCCTTTTATTTCATCTTGAGGGACCCCCTGCCCAAGGAATTAGAGAAATCACAGCAAGGACTCAGGTCTCTCATTGGAAGCAGGATGTGAACCCATCTGGGGAGTAAAGATCTCCCAGAGCGGGTTTTTTAACTAGGTTGATTAATCACTCGAATGATAATGGATGGTGCAAACAAAATTGATGATGCTCCCAAAATCATTAGCGATTTTCCTGGTCATATAAAGACTTGACTATTAAAATGCCGACATTTTTACCTTTTAAATTCTACTTCCAATGATGAAGTAATGGCACATTAGGGAAAATGTAATGTAGAAAAGCGGATAATACAAAAAAGTGAAAACAAGAAAAAATAGAAATCTCTCTTTTCAGCGCATAAATGACTTAGTATATTTTTCCCCATTGTTCTTCATCTTGACATTTAACAGAGAACCATAAACTAAATTGGAAATTACTTCAAAAAAATGCAAAACTTTTTAAATTTTATTTTTTCAGCAGAGAAAACAAGGTGTTATTTCACTGTCTGTGACAGAGGCTGTTGAACAATGGACTCTGAGATTCCAAACAAAAAATTTCAGTAAAATGCCAAACGCGTTGTTTGCACCCTTAGAATTGCTATAACCGACCTTGGCATTTTTGAATCCTTGTTCTTCTGAAAGGTGAGGGGGGAATGTGGACAGTTCTCTGACATAAACAAGACTCTACGGAGTGGCCCTACGTTACCAGTTGGAAAATATGCTACTGAAATAAAATTAATGCAGCGTCTAGAATAAAAAAGAAAAGTATGTTTTCTAGTTTCTGTCTCCTCTTTTAAAAAAGCAAAAGTCTGAAATTCGCTTTGGTTTTGAGTTTAAGGGTGCTCTGACTTATTTTTTTTCTTTCTTAGGGTGTTCAGAAAGAACCTCAGAGGGCTTCATGTGAGCATAATGAACAAATGCCTGTAGGAATTACTGACAAATCCATCCTAACTGTGCACATGAAGGTATCTTGAGTGCCTCAGAGTTACACCCAGACCTTTATAAAGTTATGGATTCAACAGGAGGTTTGGTGAAGTACTTACTAAGTCCAGCGGAGAAGGTGCTGGAAAAGCTACGTAGGCAACGCCCTTTTGGGGATTTAAGATTGTCTCAGAGCCTCCTGGAAAGAGCAGATGCCTTGAGTTATGGTGAACTCTCGAGACCCCATAGAACACAGCCTCTTGCTGGGGACGAGTGTAAACTGGGTCCTGCTTGGCATTCTCGGGTAGCTAGTCTGATTTCCACCCAGCCAACGTCTCCGCTAGCCAGCTCTGAGTGTGCACATGTGTGTAAGCGTCTTGCATCCTTTCAACACACCCAGGACACAAAGGGCCAAACAGACCTTCACGTAGATAAAGGAAATTGCTAGTGAACAAATTGTGCAACCCAAGACCTAAGCCCTCCTGAGGGGAAAGAAACCCACTCAGCATCTCTATCGGTGTGTGTGGAGGGGCAAAGACACCACTGAGGACAATCCTGCAAGGATGCACCAAAGACATGCATTTCCCTTTGCATTCTCTGTAGAGTGAATTTCCAAAGACACAACAGCTTATAACAGAGCGATGAATCAGTTCCTGGCAGATCCATAAGTGTTGTACCAGATGCATGGCTGGTGGTCTGCCAGCTAGCAGAGGAATTCCTCTTCATATTGTTACCCTAACTCAAATTTACAAACAGATATTAAGAATACAGAAGGGAGATTCTTAAATTACCAGTTTGCAAAGTTAGAATCCAAAGAGCCTACGATCATCATGGTCGTTCCTAACCAATGCCCTGTTTTTACCACTTATTTGGGTACGAGCGTGCTTTTATCGGGAACATATCATGACTATGGCAATGCTAACCAGGGTCCCCCTGATAAATTTAAATGTCACTTTTGGCCTGACCTCCGTGGGTACATGACCAATTTTCTATGCAAATATTTAAAAACATTAGAATTATGAACAGGTAGCAGTGGTGTGATAGGATTTCTCTTGCATTACAGTGTTTACTGAAACAGGCTGTTATTTTCCAAGTATGCTAAGCGCAGGTACATGAATGATAATGAAAATTTGGGGGACTTCCCTGCTCACAAATTGCATTGTTTGAACAGTTGCCCTCTCTATTAGCTTTGGTGGGCTCAACGTGAAGGAAAGATTCTAGTGTCAAGAGGACTCTGGACGTGGGGTCTGAGAAAGGGTGAGGTAGAAGGCAGTAGCATGAAGGTCACGGGTCATAAGTAACGAAGCACCTGCTCCTTCCAAACATGAAGTCTCACAGCTATTCCTGCGGCTCAGACTCTCCTTGGAGGTTTCATTCTTCTTCTTTCCCTCACAAGTTAAGAGTAATCATGGTTCAATAGGAAATATTTTGGGGAAACTCCCATCCATCTGGTAAGGTGATTAGGAAGTGATGTTTGGGGAGCATTGGGACAGATGGAGATGATTAAGCTAGAAAAGGCATGTCTGGCTACTGAAATAGTCAGTAAATACTATTACCAGGATTGTGGCATCATTGCTATTTTTTTTTTTTATTAATTCAGGGCTTTCTCAGACATGAATAAGACATTAATTTGTTTGTCAGACATTACTCTTGACAAACAGTTTGTATATTGCTAGCTGAATTCATTATCACCTTCATGGCTGTATTCTCGACAGAGTAGAAACTCAATTAATATTCATTAACTAGTAACTAAAAAGGGAACAATGAAAATAACTTATTCATTTGTGCCTTATGATCAAGTAAAGATTGAAAATGTGATCTTTACAGTCTGCACACTGCACTGGCTCAGGGTCAGCACCTCGATGCTCTCCCGTGCTCCTTGGTGAAAGTTTGTTGAAATGGCAAGTTATTCACCCCTCTGTTTTGGATGGGTGTCGTTGGTGATATTTTAGATCTCCCAGCTTGTGTGTTTGGAAAAGCAATGATGATGCAAAACGCCTGATCTGTCCAGTCTGTAGGAACAGGCAGGGATAGTTCAGGCGGCAGAGTATTTGATAATGGAATCGGAAGGGTCCTTTGTCTACCCAGCACCCGTGGGTCATGCTTAGGCTACTAGGCAGCGTGCTTAAGCTTTCAGGCACACACCCTCATACTTAACGAGCGCTCACAAGCTAACATCTTAACGCAAACTTTCAAAAGAAGAAAGTCCAAGGCAGGCAGAGGAACTGGCCAGGGCAACTAGTGAAAAGGAAAGCCTAAAATATCAGTGGCAATCAAAGTGACTCAATGTCTCTCCTGCATTTAACAAAACAGGTGCTGTGCATTGTAAGGAGAAAAATATGTAAAAGATCTCAAAACACGGTAAAGGAAAAAAATAATAAATTCCCAATTCCACTTCAGTAAAACATTATTCTTAACTTTATAAAAGGTTTCTCTCTTCATACTGGACTCTTTACAGAACAGAAATTATTACTCCATTTAACTGCTGCAGAAAGATGGAAGTTATTTAAAATATACTGTATCTATTATAATGTTGCAATTGGGTGCGTCTTAGGGCATTAAAATATCCTGGGAAAGGAGAGGATCCAAATTAGTAGACTCGTTTCACGAATTCACTGAGCCCTGAAAGATCTATTTAATATTTGAACATCAGTAATTTGAACATTTCTCATGCAATTTAAGGCTCCCACTAGCTCACGCAAGGACAAGTTCAGGATTTGAACTTGGAAAGACAGTTGAAAGCCAGGAAGGTTTAGGAGCATAAGACATGACAGTGGCTAGCAGAGTAGCATGAAATACTCCCTGTGACATTCCTGCATTACAAGGCTGCCTCATCCTAACCATGGGCTGAAAATTGACACAAACTAGTTGGACAGGTTTAGATGACTGTTTCGGGGATGGCATTTGTGTATCTGATCCAGTGTGTTCATGGACACAATAGACACAGCTCATTGCACTTCCCAACCAACTTTCCTCTAAGTCTTAATCCTGGGACATGCAGAAGCTGTTATGGTAACATGGGAATTGGAGGGATGTAGAACAGAGTATATCGACTCTTCACTTTGTCCTAAAACAATATTCCCTTTTCTGTCCTTTTGTTTATAACAGAAAATAAATTATAGATCTTTAGAACTGAATGTTTTTTCTCAAAGACACAAAGACGCATGTCATTCATTCTATACAAACTGACCACACTCAGACATAAAGCAAATAAATCTCATGATTGTTTTGGTCTGTAACATTTTCTCCTGCAAAGAACAAGTTTCTTAATCATGCACCTGATCTTTGGTCTTGTAACAAAAGTCATAAAAAAAAAAACCGCATCCACAGGGATTTGACTTAACGTAGTCTTTGATTATTTCTATTTAAAAAAATAATAATTGGATAAAATTGCAAATATACTTCATTTCATCTTATCAATATCTTTAAGTAGCATTGGGATTGTATTGAGAAGAAGAGCTGAGGTTTAAAAGCCATAAATAACTGGTCTCTCAAAAATATAAAGTGAGGAATAAGTGGGGATAAATTAAAACTTACAAAAGTGATTTCTGTGAGACTTGATTCTGTCCTGAACTTTCTCATTTTCCATGAAATAATTTGGGATATAATACTGAACACATTTGCACATGTAAGAACTGAAGATCCCTTTTACACTACCCATTTCAGAGGACTTTGATCATGGGCCATTTTTAGTAGATCCTGCACATTTAATAGTTCAGGAGCTGTTGTGTTATTGGAATGATGAAACAAGTCAGCAGAGTTTTCATTCCTGGTACCATTTGCCGAGCTCAGTAGAAGTGTGGGGTTATTGGATTTTATTATTAATATAAACACATGGAAGGGAAACTCTTGCTCTCAGCCAGTCTTAGGAGAACATTTTAATCGGAGAACTTCTCCATGAATCATTCACGGGCTATTTATCAGTCCCACGCCATGGCTAAGTCACTGACCTCCTAGTCAATACTATGAGTGTTTGTGCCTGAACTTCCTTTTCTAAACCCCCCAGAAGTTCATGCAATTTGAGAAACTGATGAGGGGAAGCTACTTGGAGAAGAATGAACAGGGCTCTTTGGTGTTTGTTCATCTTTATGCCATCTACATTTCCAGGGATGACAACACTTTTTCTAGTGGTGACTTGAGGTTCTAAATGTGTCTTCATAAATGTGGCATCTGGTGAAAAGGGGACTCATCAAACCAGCAATTCTCAGTTTGTGTTGCCTTGAAAGTGCTCAATGAATGAAATGCTCTAAAGACACACTGGAACTACTGGTACACGCGTGAGGGCTGTCTGGGAAGTACCCAATCACGTAATGTGAAAAATATGGGGTGTCCCACGAGTCACCCATAAAGTCGTCACACATGGGGAAAATGGGGAATGGTAGCTACACGTACCTTCATTTACAAAGTATTCCTTACAAAATTTTACAAAATGTTGACAAAATATTTTTTATGTATTGGCCACCTCTTTATAGACTTTGTAATGAATACTTTGCCCATAAAGATACACTAAGGTACAACTTCCCATTTTCCCTACATCTGGCAACTTTAGGAGGGACGTTGGGACACGCCGTAGTAACATCAATGGCTGGGTACTCTCCAGACGGCCCTCAGGCATCTGTATCCATCTATCTATCTATCTATCTATCTATCTATCTATCTATCTACCTACCTACCTATCTATCTAAGATTGTCACTGATGCTATTATTATTATAGATATTACATATGTCACATATACATACACACGCATATGTTGGTGGACAGATAGATCTTAAAATTAAATTCAGCTGTCATATTAATTCAGGTCTTGTAGCCTTTTATTTCTTCTTATCTTTGTCATTTTCTCTCTTCTGCAATCTCTCTTTTTCATCCTAGCAATGAGTACGATTTGAGAGGCTCAAAGTCCTAAGACAACATAACATTTAAATATAAGCATTTCTGAAGATCCCACGATATCTATAGAACTTGTTTTTTTATATAATCTTGAACAACTATGGTTTTTGTTGTCTGATAGTCACAGTTGAGTTACACCCAGCTTCATGGGAAATGGAAATATACTGATAGATTCACTTCACTCTCTGGACTTATAAAGAAGAATCTGAACTTCTCACCTCGTGTTCTTGTGGTTTCATAAGTACAAATGTAGAAGATGTAATACAGGCTTACCTCTCTGTTCTTCAGTCATAACATGGGAACGTGCCAAGCTCACAGGACGCCTTTCTTAAATCACCAGTCATATGTATGCACAGTACTGTATTCTTCAGTCATAACGTCGGAACGGGCCAAGCTCACAGGATGCATTACTTAAATCACCTGTCATATATATTCACAGTAGTCCACATAGTATGTATGTTTATTCCCTACAAAGAGAGTGTTATTGATTTTTAAAAATATATATACAGTCCACTTTCAGTTATGGAAGAAAGGCTTTCATTCCATAGCAGGTTTGCATTGGACAGATTTTCGAGTAAACATTATTTTAGTGAAATGCATCCAATTAAATCCAGCCTTTTTTTGTTGGTTAGTTCACCAGGGGCTTCTTTATTTTTTGTAAGAGTAGGGCAAGGGGTAGGACAAAGCTACTGAAACCCTGTCTAAATGAGAGGGGTTAACGACCAGCTTAGGGTTGGCTGTGTTTAGCTTTGTCTGAAATGCACAAGGGCAAGCTGGACCGTGAAGCAAAAGATTCTGAAACCTGAGGTTGGGAAGTGGCCCCAAACCACGTCCTGCTGTGGAAGCCAACGTGACAGGTGTTTCAAAGATGCTCTGGCTCTGTGGGGTGTGATGTCATAGGAGTGACATCATAGGAGTGACATCATTTTATAATAATCCAGGACCGAGCAACCCCATTAATGGTGCTCAAAAAACGGAACATGAGTGTATTGTGAAGAGGCCTAAAGACGCTCAGGGCAGATCCATGAGTTGTCCTCCTCATCTGTTTTAGATGCAATTACAGCATTTCAGACTCTGCATCTGAGAACAAAGGATTCATAGAATGTAGTGTCATTTATTAAATGAAAGATAAGCCGACAATGGTAAAAATCCTCTAACTCATCTACTATATTTAGCTGCTTTGTATCGGGGTGGAAGGATATAGGTTCTTGCCTAAGCTCTATAATAATCACTTTAAAATAAAGTGTGAAAAATATCAGTCCATGCAGATTAAGAAGAAAACTGCATTCAAGAAACAGACATCATCCTTTTTTCTACTTTTCTTCCCCAAGCACTAATAAACGCTTAGTGATTTTTTCGAATA
The DNA here is from genome assembly GCA_963573935.1 of Arctocebus calabarensis. Classification (NCBI taxonomy): domain Eukaryota; kingdom Metazoa; phylum Chordata; class Mammalia; order Primates; family Lorisidae; genus Arctocebus; species Arctocebus calabarensis. The sequence goes on from CAUYON010190803.1 coordinate 15,061, forward strand.
TAGATTTTTTTCCCATCGTTACTGTCATCTTTGTTTAGCAGCAATATTTCAAACTATTTTGAGATCTTTAGTATACATATGGGGAATGTGAAGGGAAAAATGACAATGTTATTTTATCTTGTGCTTCTCTGGGAAATGCAACAGTTTGCCAGTGAAAGGGACGTTTAGTCATAATAACATTTTACTGTGCAACATTATTAGCTCGTGATTGTGTGAGGTGTTCATTTCTGTCATAGTGAAGGAACAAGCTTCCTTGCTGAGCTCTCAATTTAACTTAAATCTCATGATTTCGTGTTTTGATCAAACACCTGCTTGATTCCCAGCCCTCATTCTCCACCACTAGTGGCCGCCACCTGGCTGATGTGATTATTAATCCAAGAAAACGGAAGAAAAGTCGAAAAAAGGATGATGTCAGTTTCTTGACAACGGTCAAGGTATTCAGTGAAATATTGACTTAATAAGGGCTAAGTTACTTACAGAGAAGCAACATTTCCCCACAACTTTTAAAAAAATTATAGAAATAGATAACAACATGAATAAATAATGTCACAGAGGCAGACTGCCTTTTATCCAATAACATGGGTTCATTTTATGACTTTAAGCATATGCATGAAAATCAGCATTTGGGGGAAGACTTAGATGTTGCCTACTGCCAAACTCACTGACATAAGAGGGTGTGCGGCGGTCAGCCACCTGTAGACGTGCCCCTGAGATGCACAGGAGGAATTCTGGGAGCCCACCTGTGCTGATGGAAGACCTGGTCGGATGAGCTAACGAGTCTGCAAGAGTGGTCAGCACAGACAGACTGTGCACAGATTCTTTTCTTTCTTTTCTGAAGCGTAGGACCAAACAGATGGTGACAAAGGTAACACGCTGATGCTATGTGGGCCTGGCGTAAGAACTCTGTACGCTAGAAGGTCCATCACATGCTGGTTCTTATGAACTAGAAAGATCCTTTATCATGAAGTCAGCCTGCTGCGGCTAGTATGGTGTTTGTATTTGGTTCCAATAAACAACTTAGGACAATCCCACTGATAATACTCCACATGGCTTTTGCCTTGCAATCTGTTGGGTGAAGGATTTGCTTTGAACATTCACATGAAATGACGATAAAAACTGCTTAGCACTCATGCAGAGCTTGTGTCTCAACTCAGGATGTAGGTGGGCATGTTGGCTGGGAGCTCTTGTGGCCACTTTCCATCCTGTTCTCCCATTTCCCCCTTAAGACATTTTCACGTGGTCAGCTGTAGCCAACACCAGTCACCACTCTCATGTAAGGGTGAGAAGATGCTGGGTATTGGTGTCTTTAATACTTATTCTCACGCCCTGGTCTTCCTGGTGCATGGAACTTCCCCCTCGGTGGGCAGGTTTAGCGTCACCCTCTTAGCCTGGGGTCAGCTGAGAAGTCACTAGCCTCCTCATCTTAGCATTGTAGCTCCTGTGGTTCTTCCTCTGAAGGGTTCCTCTTGACAACCAGCACTTGCAGCTTCTGATCCTCGAGAGTTCATCCGGCTGTTGTCCACCTGGGAGCGTCTCCTGGGGCCCCTGACTTAGCCACATATCCTGCGCTTATCTCTAAGCTGACGATCATAAAATCAGAACACATGTCCACTGTAATGCAAGACCCAGGGACCATGAAGCAGCATAATCCAAAGTTTAAATGGCTTGTTGGGGGCACCTCAATAAAGGACACCCCCTCATTTCTGTCTAAACTGTGGCTAAGGAAAGAGCTCGAAAGCCCCTGGAAATGCATAGAGGAAGCAAAGGATTTCATACAGAGAATCCTTTGGAGCTAAATGTGACCCCAATACAGAGTACCCCGAAGCACACTCCCCCCACACGCTCCTTATGAATGTGATGTAAATGTGCATTATTAAATTAAGCAATAATTATGTAATTATTTGATAATTACACACAGGGAGTAACCTCTAAACACGTTTGTAAAAATTGCGGATGTTCGAAATGTATGACAATGGGTAGCATTTGGGTTATGAAGTAATTGTGTTCTGAAGCAAAGGGGTTTGCAAAGGCTGCAGTGGTTTCTCAACACATTGCACATCCGTCGCAGGGTGACAACTCCCCACTCAGCCTGGGGACCTGGTTGAAGCCACGTGAAAGCACGGGTCATTCCCAAACCTGACAGGACATCTCCATTCACTGGGGATCTTTAGAGACGCTCCAAAGCTGCAGTGCTGTGCTAATGCAGATGTGTTCCTGAGCAGAATCGTAGACAGAGTGGGGGAGCGGGACCAGTGTCCGCAGCTGGCTGTGGTTCGATTCCTGGCATCTTCTCCGTAGTCTCTTCCAGCCATTTTGCTTGCTACCTCTATCTCATCCTCCTCCACAGTCAACGCGTGGGCTGAAGTGATGGGAAGGGGCTCCCAGGCCCCTGTAGCAGAATCGGCTGGGCAGCCTGCTCCCCTGGAAAAGGCTGAGGAAGACTCCTCCTGGCAGCAGCACCATAATATGTTGCAAGACCCTAGGCTTTGGGTTCAGAGCTGACTGTGTGTTCTTCTGCAACGCAATTAACTTCCTAAAAATCTGCACATTAAAGCAAATATATACATACCTAGTGTATTGCTATGGAGATGAAATGTTTTTCACAGCATCTGCCCAATAAGTATTAGGGTCCACCAGAGAAGGAGACTTCAGAGTATAGTCTTTAATGTTGAGTATATTTCTGAAAAAAAAACCCTAAACAAACAAACTCTACCTGACCTCCGCATTTGTAAGTCCATCCTGTAAGAGATGTGTATGTGTACACACACACAAAGTTCATGGTCATTGATCGAGTCACATCGTTTTCCATCCTCGTCTAGAGCTATAAGTAAAGAGTTTGAACCCGCACTGAAAGCTCTTTTATTTTTTTAAAAAAGTGACATTAATGAAAGTTCCTGATAATTACTATTTTCCAGCCTTTTGGTTTTAACTCACCTAGTTCTGGGTGACAAATACACTTTTTCTTCATTTGTCTTAAACATATACGTGGCTTCCGTGCTGTAGTAAAAATGCCAGCTGAGTTTATTTTTTTCCTTCTGTGAAGAATTTTTGCAGAGCTATGAAGGAAATATGGAAAATAAAAGATAAGCTGCAGCATGGAATAAAATTCACACAGGCCCTTCCCTAGTATTTCGCCAAGTAGCATCAGCTGCGTCTTTCTGCAGAGTGCTGAGTTTATGTCTTTGATGATTCACTGGTACAAGGCACCCTCTGGTTTCATCCCCCACATGGAGGGTAGTTCAGCTGTTCAAGTAGATCATAAAACACACCATTTATAAGGCACTTAGCTACACTGTATTGTGCAATGGATAACATGTTAAAACAAAGGAAAATCTTTCTTAAGGAGCTTGATACTGAAAGCATCACAATGTAATGACTCGGTCCTAAAGACTCGCCTTGTGGAATTCAATTCTTGGCTTCAATTAGGGGAGCAGCATGCTCAAGTCTACCAAATTTGGGGAAGTTTTGCTATGATAACGTACCTGTCAACAGAACTAACCACACAGCTATTTGCCATTCTATGTCTCAGTTAAACAAAGCTAATTAGCAACATTGTGTACTCAGTGAGGACTTTTCAACGCACACATATGATAATTCATCAGTGAAATATTGCACAATTGATTTTACAATGTAATCAGCAGCAGATGTGGTTGGTGGGTGTTATTTGGAACAAGAGGTTTGTTCTGCAGGGCCGTCCTGGGCGTGGTGGGCTACACAGGGCCGTCCTGGGCGTGAAGCAGCTGTGGGCTCTTTTCTGCACGACAGCAACTCTTCCATCTTCTGTCCCATCTGTGTCATGACAACCAAAAATGTGTCCAGACATTGCCAAATGTCCACTGGGGAACATTGCCCTTATTGAGAGTTACTGTAATTCTCAATTTGATGATTTTTAAAACTAATACTTTAAAGCAGCCCTGGTGACTCCAGTTTGAGAATCAGTGGTCTCTGCCTCTGCAGATCGAAACAGGGCCTGTGATTCAGGAACAATGAATATGTTCCAAGACCCTAGGAACTTAGAGAAGTGGGCGCTTCCTGAACATGCCAGGTGTGCAGGTGAGCTGGGACCTGCAGACAGCAAAGCCTGCATTTTACCAAGACTGCCAGGAGATTTCGGTGAGTGTTGAGTCTGAGCAGTGCGCCTCTGGCTCGTGGAGCTGCCTGTCCTTGGTGAGGGCTCTACCGCTGCCAGGTCCTGCAGGACAGGCAGCCTGAGGAAGCAGGTGCACCGAATCTCCTGTGTCACCTCACCGCTGCCTGGGTGCGGGATGAGGCCCCATGTAGCACATGGGGGCAGAGCTTATTACACCGCTTCTATTACCTACAGGGAGTTTCTATCAGCAAGGCCTCCAAGAGAGTGTGCTGGTTCTTGTTGGAAGACAGCAAGAAGCAAATCCATGGGGCAAAGAGGAGCGACCTTAATCAACTGACAAACAGACACCCTCCTGCCGAGCTCTGGGTCATCTCTGCTCTTGTCCTTCTTCTTTCCTTTGCTCCCCCCTCCCCCCTTTACAGACTTTCCTTTGCCTCTAGCTGTGGGCATCAGCCAGCTACTCATTAGTTAGCCCAAGAGGCTTCTCTCCTGGCAACTCATTAAACCCAGCAACAAAAATGGAACTCTGTTTTACTTGAATAAAGCCAGGGGGTGGGTATGTAAAATAATGGTACAGCACTGTGCCATTAAGTTTATGATAAAAATTCTATAATCACACATTGTCTATTGATTGAGCTCCTACGAAGAGGCGTTTGATACGATGCTGAAAGAGGCATAGAAATAAGCAAACATCTACCGTACCCTGTAGCACTGTTTGGAAAGATACACGATGGGAAATAATCCAGGACAAATAAAGAAGAGAAACGGAAAACAAGTTGAGTGTTAGTAAGTAAATGAGCAAAAATTATGTTTTGTAAACTGATAGAAATAGCAGGCATCCATTAAAATGATAATCTCTACACTTGCAAAACAGCATTCAAAATATTTGTGCCAATTCAGTGACAAAGGCAAAAACAGAATTTTGTCCGTGGCAAGATGGCAGCCGTCACATGTGTCAACGGAGAAGGAGCAGATGGGAATGAAACACGGAGAATAACATTTGTTGCTCTAACTTGACATTGTGTGCATATTTCTATCTTTGCTTTCATAAAGTTAGGTGATGGATAAAGATGTCCTTGTGTCTGAATCATCTCTGTGTAGTTGGAAATACCCAGAGACCGCAGACACACTTTAATGTTAAATACACACAACGGACGCAATGGTAGCTGCCATCTTCCCAACTGTTTTCCACTCTACAAAAGAAAATGGAGAAGAGACAGTTCCAAATACACCAAACTGCAAGAACAATAATTACTTTACCTATAAAACTGGAAGCGTCTGGGGCATTATAAAATTTTTACTAATTTTTCTTTTAATTAAGAAAAGTTCAAATGCTAGCATAGCAGTATTCCCAGATAGATTTTTGTTTGTTGGGAGGTTGGGCTTTGGGGGGGTGGGCAGAGTTAATTAATACTCTGCATGAAATATCTTATTTTATAACAGTGAAATTGCTTTTTCTTTTGTCTTGTGATTTTTTTTGAGGTGAAATTTAAGTTTTTGTATGAGTAGTACTATTACACCTATCTTGAGTGTCTTGCTTGTACTGTATCACGTCATACCTTTGTTTAATTCTTAATAAACTGTTCACTTGTTAAAAAAAAAAAGAAAGAAAATGAAAGTGCAGATATGAATAGCTAACTTCATTTTTTTCTTTTTTCTTTCTTTCTTTTTTTTTTTTGATGCAGGTGTCAATGATGTTTAGCCTGCCCGGGCTGGGTTCGAACCCATCACCCTCAGGGCATGTGGTTGGCCCCAGTAACCACTATGCTACGGGCGCCGCCTGAATAGCTAACTTCAGAACCGGGCTTCGATTATTGTGAATTTGGTGAACTGTATAAGCTCTTCAAGCCTTTGCTTCCTTATCCATAAACTGGGCAGGGCTGCAATACTACTGTCGCTGGGGTGTTTGTTAAGATTAGAAACACCACTTACAAAAATAAGGACAGTGTAGTGCCTGGCAAATTATTACCATTGGACGCATACTAATACAATTGTTATTTTCTTTCCATGCCAAACATTAGGCTCATGCCTGAGGCAGGTAATATATAGGCCATCCTTTGTATTTTACTGTGTTTTCAATTTCAATATTTTATTATGATCTACAACCATTTCTATTTGACTACTCCTTATTAATACATTAACTGTCAATGTGTACTCAGTAAACCTCATTATTATAGAAGGAAAGGAAGATTATTTGATTGGAGACGTGTCGAGAGAACTATTTGGTAAGAAGATCTACTTGAACGTACATCTCCATTTTCCTTAATTTAGACTGTACACGTTCTTCTTAATTTTTCTACAATGACATTTATATGAACTAATCTACTAGAATTCCTTACTGACATCAGCAATCTGAGTCCTTCATAACTTTTGTGTGCTCTGTTTTTCTCCCTAGAAATGTGTTACTGGCAAGATGAAACCACTAGATGAGTACTCCATGTGATGAGGCCTCTGGTCTCCGGTCAGAGAGAGTTTCACAGTCTGTCCTTTAGTAGTAACTGCGCCATCCAGTCTAAATCTAGTTTGACTATTCCTAATACAGTCTCAATAAAGGTTGTACAAAAGTAATCTGTCTTCCTTTAAAGATTTAATTTTAAGCAAAGTTTTCATAAAAAGAAATGTCATGAGCTCAAAGTGTTAGTTTAACTCTCCTTGCCACTTGAGTGTATCCCCGGGTTTATAACTGAAAAGGCTGGGAACAATGCTCAGCTAACCAACATCCTCTGTGGCAACACTACTTAGAAATGCCATCACATGGGGCAGCGCCTGTGGCTCAAAGGAGTAGGGTGCTGGCACCATATGGTGGAGATGGCAGGTTCAAACCCAGCCTCTGCCAAAAACTACAAAGAAAGAAAGAAAGAAAGAAAGGGCTCAGCGTCTGTGGCTGAACGGGCAGCCTCTGCCAAAAACTACAAAGAAAGAAAAGAAAAGAAAAGAAAAGAAAAGAAAAGAAAAGAAAGAAAGAAAGAAAGAAAGAAAGAAAGAAAGGGCTCAGCGTCTGTGGCTGAACGGGCAGCCTCTGCCAAAAACTACAAAGAAAGAAAAGAAAAGAAAAGAAAAGAAAAGAAAAGAAAAGAAAAGAAAAGAAAAGAAAAGAAAAGAAAAGAAAAGAAAGAAAGAAAGAAAGAAAGAAAGAAAGAAAGAAAGGGCTCAGCATCTGTGGCTGAAAGGGCTAAGGCGTCAGCCACATACACCTGAGCTGGCAGGTTCGAATCCAGCCCAGACCCGCCAAACAACAATGACGGCTGCAACCAAAAAATGGCCGGGTGCTGTGGCGGGCGCCTGTAGTCCCAGCTACTTGGGAGACAGAGGCAAGAGACTCGCTTGAGCCCAGGAATTGGAGGTTGCTGTGAGCTGTGATGTCATAGCACTCTATCCAGGGTGACAGCTTGAGGCTCTGCTTCAAAAAAAAAATAAAAAGAAAAAGAAAAAAATAAAAAGAAAGAAAGAAAGAAATGCCATCACGTATGTTAACAAGAGGTTTTTATGCTACTTGCTGGGCAATGGTCCACACTGTGTCTGTCTCATTTCGGTATGCCTTGAAGTCAAATGTTGT
>CAUYON010190805.1:0-33957 GCA_963573935.1 Arctocebus calabarensis
CCCCCCCCCCCCCCCCCCCCCCCCCCCCCCCCCCCCCCCCCCCCCCCCCCCCCCCCCCCCCCCCCCCCCCCCCCCCCCCCCCCCCCCCCCCCCCCCCCCCCCCCCCCCCCCCCCCGGCACTCTATTCACTGAGCCACAGGGACTGCTTTGGATATGAGTTTTTCAATGTGGCATTTTGTAAATAGAGTTGGTGGGTGAGGCTGGACTTGCCACCAGGGAGAGAGAAAAAGTAGTCCAAGAAGAGAGGCTGCCAACATTCCAAGCAGAGACCCAAAATAAGGACAAGGGCAAAATAAAGAGTGAAGGTCTTCTTTTCTTTTCCTTCTTCTTTTTATATTTATTTTTTGAGACAGAGTCTCACTTTGTTGTCCTTGGTGGAGTGCCATACTGTCATAGCTCACAGTAACATCAAACTGTCTGGCTCAAATGATCCTCTTGCCTCAGCCTACTGGGACCATAGGTGCCTGCCATAGGCCTGGCTATTTTTAGACATGGGATCTCACTCTTGCTCAGGCTCCTCTTGAACTCCTGAGCTCAGGTGATCTGCCTGCCTCAGCCTTCCATAAGGGAGAGTCTTCTTGACTGTCATCCTCTTCCCTTTCCTCTGATTCTGTAAGAAGCAGTGGGTTGGAGCAGGAATAGCGCCCAGGGGGCAGGAGCCTGGCTTCATTTCCTCCACAGCTTCCTTCTTCCTGAACACCCAGCCCAGGCTCTTCAGGTCATCTTCCCGGGGTGGGGGTGGGGGGCTGTGAGCCAGACCAGAGAACTTGGTCTTCCCCTACCAGGGGAGAAGGCTACAGCCATCCTGGTGCCAAAAAAATGAGAAACTCAGACCCCCAGCTGGAGTCACTTCAGAGGCAGGAAGCCATGCGGGACATTGTGGCCTTGCCAACAGCCTGCTCCCTTGAATGGGGAATATGTGTCTCCCACCCAGCCAGCTTTCCCGGAGTTGGGTGTGGTTTCACTGGAGCCCTCCTTGGGCTCCCTGTAGGACCAAATTAAGCCAAGAGCTTTCTCTTTCAATAGGCCTTTTGGCCTATTGTTATTTGCAACTCAGGGACCCAGTGTGGAACTCCGTGGGTGTCCTTATGTGTGTTGGGGGAGGACCCAAAGGGGATTGGTTTGAAAACATGGAGGCCCCATCACAGGCAGCAGCATCTTGCTGGTGGCCGTGGAATTACGGACTTAGAGCCATGAGGTTCAATACATGCTCAGTAAGCTCCCAGGCTGAGAGGTGAGATGGTTTGCCATGAAGTCCACTCAAGACTAGCAGGTGCTTTGAGCTGGGGCACGCGGAGGCGGGGGGGGGGGGGGGGAGCTGCTGGGGGTGGTGGTGGGAAACTTTCCATTGGATCCCAATACCTAGGGTTATGACCTACAAGTGCATAGGGGATCCTTAGCCCAGAGCATATTGGGGGGTGGAGTTGGAAGCCCATGGCTTTGGAACTGAGCCAGTAAAGGGTCAGAATCTTGGAAAGCTTTTCTGGGGAAGTGACCTAGGCATACTGGGCCCCAGCATGGAGAGGGTAGTTGGAGGTCTGGCCTGAGGTGGGCAACGGAATACCAGTTGACTGAGTTCACCCTGGGCAACCTCCTCCAGCATTCCCTCCCTGTAAGCACCCCTGTGGCTCCTGCAGTGACAACTGTTCTCCTGCACTTGGTTGCATCATGTTTTGAGTAAAGTCAGAATGAAAGCCTCTGCCCCATCATCCCCTTGCTTGCAAGGATGCTGCACTCAAGCTGGGAAGACCTTGGCTGGTATAAGACAGTTTCATGAGTGCCCCCATCTTTACCCAGATCACTTGTAACTTGAACTCATGTGTGCAAGGTACATCGTATGTTTGTGTACAAGGAGAGAGGATTTTATGCAGGCATATGAATTAAGAATTCTGGCTATATAGTCAGACTACCTGCACTAAAAGCTGTGAGTCCTTTGCCAAGTTGCGAGGCTCCTTTATACTTCAGTTTTCTGATCTGTAAAATGGGGCTGATAATACTAGTTCTTGGCTCATAGAAGATGAAGTGGGTGGAGTGAGTTAGTCCTTGTAAAACACTCAGGCACAGAGTAAAAAGCTCAGTAAATATTAACTCTTCATAATTGAAGCAGACCAGAAAGGAGACACAGAATGAGAATTGGTGGGAAGAGAGGAAGGGTGCCTTTCCTGGATGGAGGATGGCTCCTAGTGGCTACTGTATTAGTGACAAATGAAATCCAGCCACCTCTGGCAAAAAAAGTCACTGTCTCAAGGCCCTAATGCCTCAGCTGGGTTGTCTTTACTGCTGGTCCTCTCGCTTCAACGGATTTCTCTCTTCCTTGCCTCCCTTCTGCCCACCCCTGCTTCCTCCACCTTGCAGGAACTGCAGTATTCTCTTTATGTCCCTGGGCTGTCACTGAGTTAGACTCAAGGACCTGGTGCAGTCTCTCCCCCATAAGCTTTAAAGAATTCTTCCTCTCAGTGGAAAAACCAAAGGAAAAACTCTTTGCTTAGCCAAGCACCTGCACGCTCAGCAGGAAGGGGAAGATAGAATCACACACAGGGGTGAACTTGGGAGAGCTAAGGTCCTGACACCAGAAAGCACCCCAAAGAATTCTCTACCTGGGACTGACTGGTTCCTGTGATTTCGCTGGTTTCTGAAGGCCAAAGGGACTGCACGTGATTAGAACAAAATAAGACAAAGTCCTGCTTCTCCCACTTCGGCCCACCATTTCTTGCCGCTGGTTCTGCTACTCCCCGCTGGGGATCCTGGGGCTTTGGAAAAAGCCCTGATCCTCGGTGGTTGTCCCCGCTCCCCACTGGATGGCTCTCCCAAGGGGTGTGGCTTGGAGGCGGATGCTCCTTTGTTCCTCCCTTCTTGTGTTGCCTGGAGACCCTGACCAAGCTGGGAGCTCTGGGCAGATGAAGGGGAGGAGGTTACAGGACAGCCTTATGGATTGAACTTCAAGAAGCCAGGGAACTGGCTAAGGGAGCTGTGGATTGGGGCCAAGACATGCAGTGGGCAGAATATGTGTAGATTTTTGTAGACTTTGGGGTGAAAGCGTGTGGCCGACATGTTTCCCCATATGCCGGTGTGTGATGCTGTGTTTTTTGATTCTAGAAAGGTACGTGAGTACACGAATGCAGGTGTATAAAGTGTATACGTGCGTGGGTGTGTTGCTGTATATACACGTGGCTTCGTGTAGTCGCACGAGACTGCACGGACCATGGACGTACTTACAAGTTTCCTGTACAAGTATACGGTAGCTGCTGATGTACCCATGTTTATTTGGAGGGGTTCACTAGTGACCTCGGAACTTGCCAGCTTTGGATGGATTGGGTTCTATGGGGCAGCCCAGCAACGCTGAGTTGAGAGCCCAGAATATCACCTTCCAGCCCTCCCAAGAAACGCGAAGGAGAGAGGTTGGAGAGCCTTCCAGGAAGCCCCGGCGCAACCCCAGTCCTGCCGATCGGTTGCGCAGTGGAGTCCAGAAGGAGGCTCCATGCTCGCGCTCGAGGGCTCAGCTCAGGCTCAAAGCTTCTCGGATCCTGCGAAGGCTGGCAGGGCCGAGTGGCGCCTGGAGCGACCGGCGCGCACTGCGGCCCAAGGTCAGGCTGCCGCGCTGCGCGAAAGGCCGGGGGAAAGAGGAGCTCTGCCTGGGGGAACAGGATTTCCTCGCCTCCTGGGCGCGGCCGCACGGGGCTTGGACACACAAGGCTCTCTTTGTGGAGGCGCCCTGCTCCTGCGCAGACCGAAGTCGGCAAACAATAGCGCAATGTTGCCGCCCGCCGCCCGGCTCTGTCGGCCACACCGCGGCGGCCGAAGGCGAGGAAACCGGGTGGCGCTTTTTTATAGTCCCAAATATAAAATCGGGACTTTCCCCCCTTTCGCTCGCCTCTTGCCCCAATGCCGATAGAAAGCAGATAAATTTATGAAGGGCAAACTAAGAGAATAATTACAGGGTGAAGGCCGTTAAATTTTATTTCCAGTCCCAAAGGCAAAACCTGCGATTTTATTGCAAACATCTGGAAAGACCGAGAGATGGGCACGCTGCTGGTTTAAAATAAAAATAAAAGATTTTATTTCGCAAAAACAAAAAACATCATTAAAGACATTTTCTCCCCACGGACTTTTATTTTTAAAAAGCATGAGGAGGGTGGTTGAACAGTCAACGACCTAGGACGGTCCCACAGCGACCTGAATGAACCTGGGCGACTAGAAACACAGTCGATGAGAGTGGGTTCATGCTGCTTGCGCGGAATTGGCCTTGGACAGGAGTTTCCAGAAATCGGCTCCCTCCCACCACGCCCAAGGGCTCCAGACCAGTCATGCCGCCCCATTTCATGCTCTTTTGTTGCTTTGGGGTGCCAATTTGGGAAAAGAAGTGAAAAGTGGAAACGCTGGCCTCAGGTTGCTGGAAGATTCAATCACAGCAATAATAAAACCTCAGCTCTGTCCAGCCTCCTACTGCTATCTTCCCTGGTTTTCTTAGTTGTTAAGTATTTAAAACTCTTTCTTTATGGGGACAGGGAAACTGAGGCGTGGTCATTAATCAATCAACTTGCCTAAGATCACACAGGTTGGGGCTGAACCAGACTCGGTCTCTAGGCTCTACCTGTCTCTGAAGTCCCAGCGTTTCTTCCCACCCCACAGATGCCTTTTAATGTTTTATAACTACCTTGATGGCCAAATTCATTCTAGTTCCCTTGCCGACCACAGCGTGTCCTATCCACTTGTTTAGGAGCAGCCTCATAGGTCTTGCTGGCCAACTGTTTTTAACATTGTTTTCAGTTACTCAAAACTCCCAAATCAAAGCTGCCTATTGGGTCACCTTGCTATTGAGACACTAGCAGTGGTGTTATTTAAGGTGGCGTTTGGTGTAGGGAGATGGGAGGAAAAGATAGGCATGTGGTAGTTTCTGGGAATGCATGTTTGTGTTTAGGACTTGTCCCCATGTTGCAAAACTTTGTTTTTCATTTGAAAAATCAAAATATCTGGGCCTGGTCAGTTTTAGGTGAACAGTTACTGTGCTGCCCTGCTCCTCTTAATTTCGCCCCTGCCAAGCCTAGACCTCCACTTCTCCATAAGTCCCTGCAGGTAATCAGTGATACTCCAGGTATTCACTGACTTCTCAGGTACTCTTCAGCCTTCTTTTCCTCTTTGGGGTCCTGCAGGGGGTAAGGTTGGGGTGGCTCTAGCTTGGTCCTTGTCAATCAGCTTTTGGACTAATATAGACCAGAGACAGACCTATTTCAGAGTGACTTACCTGTAAGACCCACCCAGGGCACAAAGCTGGAGCCTGTAGCTGGGAAATTTGGGAAGTGCTTGGGAAATTAGTCTCATAAATTAGGGGTCTCACTATTTTCCCTAAAGGTCGAAGGAAAGAGAAACTGGGGCAATGAGAAGAGATTTTAAAAATGCTTTCATGTAATCAGGGGGAGGAAATTTCATACCACTTGTCTAGATTCTTACACTTAATCCCTACAACCCTCCCTTTCTCCTCACCCCTCAACTGCGTATTATTACATATGTAAGCCATACTTAGGAAACCATCCTGCAGAATCTTTCTGCAGACCTTTCTCCCCATCAGCACAGAGTCACACACCAAGGAGTGCCAGCCTCTAGGATAAAACTTAGATCAAATCCTATAGAGTCAGATTTCACTGTCCCTCCCAAATGTCTAATAGGGTTTTAGAGAAAACCCCTGACTGTTTCGTGACTGTTACAAACCAGGCTATCTTTATTCGGGTCGAATGGTTTTAGTTGCCTAACTCACAATTCTGGGATATGTGTGTATGTGGCATAGGGGTGGGAGCAATCTATGGGCAAACTCAAGGGGGTGGCTTAGGTGGTGTGAGAACTCTTCAGAGAACTCTGTGGTGCGCATGTGCTTTGGGGTGGGGTGCTGATGCACCTTCTTGAAAGACTGCTGGCTCCCTCTGTCTCTCAGACACTGTCTATGGACACATACATTGTTCAGGCCTCTGAACCTATAGTTAAGCACAGATAACCAAAAAGTCCTTTTTTTTTTCCCCCTAAGAGTTTCATAGTCTTAGAGAGAGTGGAGGTGGATCCACTTCTCAATTCAAAGCAGGCCCGTAAGAGAGTTGAAGGCAAAAGGCTGGTAGGAGATGCAAAGGGGAGGAAGAATGCTGGGGAAGTTTCGAGACCCACCCCCTTGCTGCTGCGACATGCAGTCTTGTCACTGCAGTGTTTAGCCATGGGGGAAACACCACCAGGTGACACCAGAACTGGGATCCCAGGGTGAATCTCTAGCCCAGAGGGCTCTCCCTGCCTATCCCTGCGTGTTTCCAACTTCTTTGGTGAAGCCTGGTAGTAAACTCAAGGGTACTTTTGTGGATTGCATCTGAATGCGATGACCAGTATTGGCTTAGGTGGGATACCCTGCTCCTTTCCACCCAGACACCCAAAGTCTGCTTGACAGAGTGGCAGGAGATGGTGAGGGGCTAAATGTCCTAATTGCAGCTCCCTAGAGTTCTTGCGTATGCTCCCCAGGGAAACAAGCCTAAGAGGCAGGCTCCAGGAAGGCCCTGGAGGCCAGGCTTGGCTGAATCACACTCATTTGGTGGTTTTTCCATTATTATTTCTGTATTTGCTGGGAAGCTAGTTTCCTCTCGTCCAGATTGGAGCAAAATTTGAGGGGGATCCAAAAGTAGCCATTTATGCTCTCCTTCAAAGAGGTCCAACGCGCGCCCAGGACACACAGTTCTCTTCAGCGCCACAGCACTTTCAACTATCATAGCAGGGACTAGATTTTCCTGGGCCTTCGCCGGTCAGGCAGGGAAAGTGACATTTCAGAAGCTGGGCAGACCATCTCTTCTCGCCCCAGGTGAGAGAACAGGCGAGAGCTGTTTCTCCGGCCTCCAACTCGCCCTGGGCCTCCTTGGCCTAAACTCGCGGGTTCGGATACTGCTCAGGGCCTGGCTGTCCGCGGTGCGACTTGTCTGTTTGGCATTTCAGCCTGTCGCTAACTTCCAGGACCTGGCTCTTTCTGGCTTCATCGCGCAGCCATAATACGGTTTAGATGAGTAAGGAAGATCAGCCTGAGTCCAGGCCGCTGTCGGCGATAAACGCCGAGAAGTTTTTCCAGCTTGGCAGGACAGACTTCGCGGGTCTGAGCTTGCTCCGCTGGGGACTGAGCTCTGGGTCTTCTGCCACCGGCGACCAGTGGTGTAACTTGGGAGGAGGTGTGGGAAATAAGAAACGCCAGGAGTGCTGGATTTTAAATTCCTTAGAAATCCAGATTGAACGCGTTATCCTGAAATATTAAAAGGGTGAAGGGGGTGAGGGGTGATCCCTGAGGTAGGGAGAACCGGACTCTCCAGGTGACGGGATTTGTAGGGAATTTTGAAAAAGCTCCTTCGCTTCTGTCAAAAATCCTAGTTGCTTTCTTCTGGCATACCTCCTTGGTTCTCCAGAAAAAGCCCGGAATAGGCGAAGCGCAGCCCAGCGTTAGCGCGGCTGAGCAAGGCAGCGTGTGCTGCGTGCGGGGGCCCAGTTGCAACACTGCGCCCGGGGAGCGCGCCCCAAACCAGGCGCTCCGCCGCTAGCTCTCTAGGCTCCGGTTTCTCCTCCTGCACCAGGTAGACCGGGAAGGAGGAAGCAGTCTTTGAATTTTCAGTTACGAGACCCTGGATGGGAACAGATTTTTTTGTTTCGTTTTGCTTTAAGCAGAGTTGCTCCGAAAACGTTCAACAGGAACGTAAAAACCTGTGTGTCGAAATCCCTGCAGAACCAGCAGGTCTAAAAGCACCCGGGGGGCAGGCGCGAGATTATCAGAATCATTTTCTGGCTTTTCTTTTTCTTTTCTTTTTCTTTCTTTTTTTGGGGGGGTGGGTGGGTGGGTAGGTTAACATTTTGTCAGAGCTCAAAAATTCCAGATCTGCAATTAACATGACTCTGAGCTTGCAGCGCCTATGAAACAGATTTGTGAGGAAAACATATGGATCTGGGATTTGCAGGAGTTTGTAAAGAATATCAGAACTCGACTTTCTGCTTCTTCCCCGCCCCGCCCCAGTAAACTATGGGGGAACGGGAAGCCAGGGGTTAAAGTCGGCCCAGGAGCATCCAGGGGACGCCTGGCGCTCAGCCTTGGCCCGAGCCTCAGTCTCTCCCTTCTTCTCATTGGTTCTTGAGCTTAGGGTTTCTCTTGTTCCCTCCTCCCTATTGGTTGGGGGATGGCTTTTCCCCCACTCAGTCTTTTTCTTCCTCCCCCCTCCCTCTCCCTCGCCCCTCGGACAGGAGCGCACTGCCTGCCCCCTGTTCCTAGCGAAGGGAGGAATTTAGAGGAAAAAAAAAGTTTCCCAGAAGTTTGGATCAGAGTAAGGGCAGGAATCCTAAGAGAGGAAGAGAGAGAGGGAGGAGAGAGAGAATAATAATAATAATAATACAAGATGAAGTCCAGTCAGCACAGCCTGTGAGCGCCTGCCCGGTTGGGTGGGGAGCCGGACTCGGGTGCTCATGCAGCGAGCGAGCCGCGCTCAGGGCGCTCGTTCCTAGCGGCTGGGGCTGCTCGGGGCGCGGATCCGATCCGGTGGCGAAGGGCGGGGGAGAACGCAGGGGGAGGGTGCAGAGGACCCGCGGAGCCGCCGCCTCTCCCGGGCTGGGCCCGGCGGGCGCTCGGAGCGTGAGGGCACAGGCTGCACCCTCAGCAGCTGGGGCGAGCCGGGGCCAGGGTGCGGGCGGCTAAGATGAGTGAAAGGAGAAGATCTGCAGTCGCCCTGAGCTCGCGAGCACATGCCTTCTCAGTTGAAGCCTTGATCGGCTCAAATAAAAAGCGGAAACTGAGAGACTGGGAGGAGAAGGGGCTGGACCTGTCCATGGAGGCGCTGAGCCCCGCAGGCCCGCTCGGAGACGCCGAGGACGCGGCGGCACACGGCCTGGAGCCCCACCCGGGTGAGTGAGTCGGTTCGGACAGCGGGAGGCGGGCGGGGACGGGACGCCGAGCAAACCGCCAGTCGGCGGTGAGGAGGAAGGCCCTGCCGCGGACACCCTGCCTCACTCCAACTCCGGTTTCTTTTTCTTCGCGCAAATTCCTTGAAGTCTCCCTAAATTCGGCGGAACCAACTTGGGGGGCTTGCTTGAATCTTGCGTTTTCGTTACAAACTCAAGCAAGGAGGCCTGTGTACTCGTATTTGGTCTGCTGGGAGCAGAGCTCAGCTTCAGGGTGCCGGCAGCTGAAAGGCTCCCGGCCCTGGGGTTAGCAGAGGCGCGGGCCAGAGGAGCTAGCACTGGCTTGGGAGCTCTGGGACGACCGGCCCGACGCCTGAGTCTCGGGGAATGCCCAGTTTGTATCCGCTATTCTTCAACCTCCGTCCTCGTCTTTCTCCCACTAACTTTTCAAGGGTGGAACATAATTAAATTTCTACTCCCATGACGTTTACGGAAACAGGAATGGATGTTAGACCCCTTACGCTGCACCCTGGGTCGCTCTTCAAGGCCCATAACTCCGTATATGGGGGGAGGGGCGCGATTAATTTGTGTCTGGAAGCTCTGTGTAACCTATGTATTATGTGCACAGAACACCTAAAACGTAGGGCGATGGCGATGTCTGTATTTTAGGAGAACCGTAGGAGGGAGGAATATAACTTAACCTTGTGTATTGAGTGGCAGGATTTCAACTGTGCAAAACAGTCCGGCAGAACAGCTGTTGTCACAAGAATCTTTCGCTGCACTCACACAGAACGCTCTCGGCTTGGTTCAGTGGCTTCAAAAACTTTCCAGCCCAGACTTCTAAAATCATGCTGGAAGTGTTCCTGCTGACCAGCAAGGGCTGGGAGTAGACCCAGTCTGCGCCCTGGCAAGCCTGGGGACGGGGTGGTAGCCAGCACTGGGGTAGAGGCGGGCCCCGGATTCAGGAGCTTGGGGATCCCGGCCGGAAGGCTGGCCAACTCGAAGAGGGACAGCTGTCGCTTACATTTTCCCTTTAGGCAGTGACAGTTCAATTTCCATGCTCCTGAGGCTAATAATAACGCGATTAGCGGGTGACCTGCAGAGACAGAGTTTATGAATTCTCCGTGTTCTTGTGGCCCGTTACGGTATTTGGGTTTAGTGCTGGGGAATTATTTTTATTAGTCGATGAAAAGAAAATTAAAAGGAGATTTATTTCATCCTTTCGAGCCTTTTCCTGTATTTGGATGCAGGTGCCCGTCCACGCGGACCCCTGCGTGGGCAATTCAGAAAGGAACGCATAGCTAATGTGGGTTTCCCATCTCTGGCTAAACCCTGCTTCTTCGCCTCATTTATCTGTTGTCAAAATCCTGCTTTAGTTAGAAGTTCTTGCAGGCCTTCTGACAGTTTACAATTTGGGAGCTTCTATTTTTCCTGATTGTTCAAAAAACAAGATATTTGACTGTGAATGGCAAACCTTCTGTCTGCAGGAATTTTTCTCTTGGGAGGTCCCAGATTGTCTGCAGCCTGATTTCGGTTGTTTGTTCAAAAGGGCCAATATGTGGGGTTACTGTGAGGGACTCACATTGAAGTTTGTTTTTCCTGCTGTTCTCATCAGCCTGAGTTCCCCTCAGGAAGTGGGGAGACATGTGAAGGGGTGGGCAAAAAGAGACCATTCCAGAGCCATGAACGCGGAGAACTGGGCCCCAGAACTCTGTTGAGTGCCTCAGCTGGATGGGGGTTGGTGGGACACTTAACTTAGAACTAACTTTAAGTAACAGGGAGTTAGTTCCATTGGTCAGTTTCCATTACTTTATCATTTTTTAAAGAAAAAAAGGCATTTGGATTAGGGAAAACGAAATACATTTCGTTTTCTGGACTTTCAAGAGTCCAGAAGGAATAAGAAGCTGAAAGCTGAGAGCACTCCTGGGCCTTCTGCAAGACAGCTCAGGCTGGGCCTGGCTTTGCCTTGGGCTCAAGACTTTCTTGAGTCTTAAGTTGGAGCCTAAGACTTTCTTACAATCTGGACTCTGGGGAAAGATGAGACAAGATCTTTCAGAAAAAGAGCTCAATGGTGTGTCAACTAAGCACTTTCCCAGCAGAGGAGGTGGGACTACAGGCTTTGCTTCCAGGCCGGTGCTGAAGGCTCGACCAGGGCTTGGGGTCCATTTCAGGCCTTTCTTTTGTCTACTAGAGGGCCTCAACAAACATACACAGGGCCACAAAGATGTGTGTGCGGTGGAGTAACACAGGAAACCCTGTTGTGCCCAGGGCAGCGCCTCTGTGCTCCCGGGACTCACAATTCTGTTTAAAATGTCTTCTCCTTGTTCAGCTGAGAGGCCGATGATAAGCTCTTCCACTTTTGGCAGATAATAAACCAGGAACAAGAAAAAACAAAACAAAATAAAAACAAAACTACCGCGGGGCAGCGGAAGAATAAAACAGCCTAACACGCTAGTGTACAGCAACCGTATTTATCATTCTTACCATCTCTCTCTCTGACTGATACCACTCTTTTCAGCCTGCTCTACGTGAGCCTCAAAAATCTCAGGATCTTCAGACAAGGGTAGGATTTTTGTTTTTATTAAAAAAAAAACCGCAGCCTTTCCCTTCTTCACAGTCCATTTTTCTTTTCGCGTCTGGACAGAGCTGGCTTTAGCTGGTGCCTGAACCCTCGCAGTCTGGGGCGCCAACCTGCGTGCATAGTAGGGACCAGCCTGGCCTACACGGTGGAGGCGCTCACACCTCAGAGGACGCAGTATGTATTTAAATTTTTTTCACCGAGCCTGTCCATTACCCCCCTCCCCAAATCCTGAGGCCCATCGGCCTTTGAGCAAAGTCCTGTAAGGTACCCCTCTGTCATACCTCTGTGGCGCACTCGCCATCTTTCGGAGAAACGTCTAGGACTCACCCGCCTCAGGTGGAGAGGGTCTTGACCGGTCTCAGAGAAGCCTGATTCTCAAGCCGGCCTACCCTCCTCTTCTCCAAGAGCAGCACAATACTTCTGACCAAGGATGGGCCGGAACAGCTGCTCTGACTTCTGCCACGCAAGTGTATTTCAGGCGCGCGGGAGCCGGATTTGCTCTCGGACCCCAACGGGAGCTCCACCCGTCTTCCCCTGGCGGACTTAGGCCTTTCCCGCCAAAATCCTCGCAGAGTGCGGCCGAGGCCGAGTCTCCCGCAGAGCGAAATAATTCAAACCTTCTGCGGAGATATTTCCTCCTCCAGAGCCGATGGTCCTGGGCCTGAGATTTGCAGACACGCCGCTCCGAAGGCCTAGGGAGGTGGCGGCGCGTGCGGGTGGACACATACAGCCGGGCACACCCAACACACGGGCGGATCCACCGGGTACAAGTGCACACCCACTAGGCGCTCTAGATCACTAACGCACCCGGCCGCGCAATGCTTAGTGCAATTAGGAAAAGCCTGAGCAGAAACCACGGCTGCCCCAGGGCACTTTCGAGTTACTGAGATCAACTGGTCACATGAATTAATCTGCCCGTTTATGGTTTGTTAGCTCAAAGTAAAACTCCGAGATTTGAATCCTGACATCACCTTTCTACCCACCCCCAACCCCCATAGGCAAACTGGGTGAAAGGAGGAAATGACTCTTCACTGACGTTTAAGTAACGGATAAAATGTGATGAGTTTGAAGCCAGCGGAGAGAATGTACTTTCTCCAGGTCACAAGCCCCAACTCAGGGTATAGGGGCCAGGTGTGTGGCCCAGAGTGGGACGCCCGCACGAGGTCTACCTGGGGTGAGGTCGGGGACAGGGAAGCCTGGTTCCCCAGTGCAGCCTGCGCCCCTGCTTTGGCGCTGGCTTCGAAGGCACTTGGCCTTGGCGCCCGCCGTGGAATAAAGCGTGGGGCCTGGTGAACTTACTTTTGTCGTGCGTCAGGACAAAACGGTCTTCCACGAAGCCCACCCCTTGGGTAAGTGACCTTATATGAAAGGGAAGCCAAGGGGGAGATAAAGTCTGAATTTGTCATTGGCCAGTGAGGATGATTGTTCGCTGGGGAATGACTGCCCAGGGCATTTTTCATGCGCTAGAGGAAGTAGACCAGATCCCCCCTGGATGCATGGGGCTGCGGGAGCTCCCTGCGATGGCCCTGGGCAGGGGGGTGAGTTACGAAGACATTCTGTGTTTAACTGACCCTGGCAATATAACACACAGAAGCCAATAGAAAAGGGAAGTAATTCTAACCTGCTCCAACCTTAAGGAGTAAGAGCACATGGCTCAAGGGCTGTAGGGAGGACCGGGAATGAGGAAAAGTGGAAGGCGCAGCGTGTGGGCTGTGATGGGAGGAAGGGCCAGGGGCAGTGATTTGCACCTCCGCTGGTCTCCCTCTTCCTCCCCTACTGCTTCTGCACTTTAGAAGCCAGTAGTGACAGGCCTAGGAGTCACCAGAGGACGTGCGGGTGGTGGCAGAAGGAGTCTCTCCCTTCGCTGCTAGAAGGTGCTGGCCTGCCCTTCATTCGCCCTTACCCGCGTGGCTGCAGCCAAGCCCCCCGTCCCGTGAGCGCGTACCTAGGGGAGCGAAGGCTTTCCGTGACAGCTCAGCTCACAGACTTCCGACACCTCTTACCCCGCGCTGCAATTCTGAACTCGGGTCTCCCAACCAGCGATATTTCTTACTGAACACTACGTTTGAATTCTGCGCTGGCCACTTTGGATCTCCCAATTGTATAGGAGAAATTCCCAGCAAGAGAATTTCAGGGGACAACATTCGTGATGGGAGAAAAAGGAGAATTACATTTCTTAAAGTGGAGTTTGGACTGAAATTATATTGACACAAATCTGCTGCCCTTTTCCTGACAACCGCCTCCCCATATCAATTCAAGTAGTACAAACATCTTTTAATTATGAAAGAAAATTAGTGTAAAATATCATTAATATACATTGCATGTGAGGACCAAGTGAAGAGGATCATGAATTGCCTAAGGGCTAAAGCTGAAAACATTGGGTATTGGTGGTTTGTACTCCACATTTATTTGTATCGTTTCCTTTGCATGTGTAAACATGAGTTTCATGCAAGCAAGTCCCTCCTTATTAATCCTTCATACTGGGCCACAAGGAGAAAGGGACAAATATGTTTTGGCTCAGAAGACCTAAACATTGTGTTCGTCCAATCCTCTCCTAGGGCATTCATTGCTATTATTATAGAGAGAAACATTTCAGGTTCATCATAATAAGTCTATTGCCAAAAAATAATGTTTTTAATAAGACGAGGGGACTGTTTTGAGGTTCTGATGATGGACTCTGATAGAACTTTATTTCTCACACTTGGGAGAAAAGCAGTTATTTCTTAAACCTGTGAGTTCCTTCACCAGATGGCTGCAGATTGAAAACAAACAAAAAAGAGGGATAAAGGGCAGATTGGCGTGTTAGCTTCTTTTCTCCTTTCTGGAAATGGAGAAATCCACTCCATGACTATTCTGAGAGTGTAGCTAGTTTTGCTTTCTTATTCTTAAAAGACAAAGTTATGCAATAGGAGAGAATATTTAAGTATTTTCCCATCTGAGGTTTATAGTTTGACCTCTTTGGATACTTTTCACAAAAGGGAAAAGTGAGAAACTGGTGGGATGTGGAATGTCTTTTCCTTCTCTTTCTCATCTGTGTGGTTTATTTTTGCTTTGCTTTTTCTGGTTTGCAGTAAGCCTGGAAATTTATATGTGCATGACTGAGATAGTCAGGGGTCTGCACTGGGAACAGCAATTAGCTAATTTATAAATCAGGGTCTGTTTACACTTCTTTGGGGAAAGGATAATCATTAGTTAATTTAAGTGAGGCCCTTGCTCAAAGTGTCAGGGGTGGATAATGAAACTTGCTAGGGAGGACCTGCTGTGAAATGGAAAAAGCTGGGGAATTCAAGCAACCTGGTGTGACCAGCCAACATTTATTCTGTGCCATTAACGGCTTCAATTTGAGGCAGGATATTTTGCTGACTATAACCTGAGTATGAGCTTTTGATACCAGAAGTGAAAATGGGCCTTGCAATGATTACTTTTCATTTCATTCTTTTTATATTAGCCAGTGTTTAGCTTTGTCCTTTATAGATAAGCATATTAAAAAGTATATTCATGAGTGTATGTGTTAATACACAGATTTATGTGTGTGAATGCCATAGTACCACTAAAACACCATATCCACATCAAAACACCAGGTTTTCATGGGATATAGATAATTAGATAGTATTTCAGAGACAAGAAGCTACTTTTTTCCCCTGTGTGTGTGTGTGTGTAGCCAGTTCAACAAATTGGAAACTTGTAAAAATTGGGAGGACAAAAATTTTGTCACCTCCTAGGTATCATTTGACAATTCTAAAGAATCTCAGATTTGAAACTTCTAAGTAAAGGGCATTTTCATTTAACTCTTAAATTAAATGATAAGTTTGACCAAAGCTTGAAAGAAAGCATCAGAAAATGAGATTATATAGAGGCAATTTAAAAGAACAGTGACAGTGGAAATTTTTCTAACTAAATTTGAAATTTTGTTTTGTGAATAACGCCATCTTTATTTTTGATGGGCAGAATGTAACTTTTTATTCTTAAGAGGGAAGGGGTTTCATGTTCTTCCATATAGTAAGTAAACGGGATAATTAAGATAAATGTGAATAATAATATTGGTTTACAGAAATAACAAGAGAAATATTGTGACTTGGGGGAATAAATTTAAGAACAGGAGATATAACCTATAAAAACGTTCCCCATTTGTCTTGTATTTATTAAAATTGCCAAACCTCAAATGAGCTGGCTGTTTGCAAAATGCTGGCATAAACTTTAGGATTAAAAACCAAAACAAGCAGCACAGGTAACACTCGTGTTGCCTTTGAGCGGGAACATCAGAGCTCGTTGTTACACTGTATATCTCGCCCCGATCTTGGAGTTGCAGCGCCCCGTTCTTAACTAGGTGAACGGATTTTCTCATTCCCGTCGCAGCCGCCTTTTCCTTACTTGTCCCCTCAGCCGGGAACATTTACCCTACGCAGGTTGAGAAGGCCCATTTCCTCCCCTAGTCAAAGAATTTTAGATGCCTATCCACCGCAGAAGGAACTGGGGCTGCATCTGGTCCCCGGAACCCATCTCTGGGACACGGGCAGCTGCGGTGACCTTCGCCAGTCAGAACTGGGCGGTGGCGGCGCCTGCCGAGCCCTCCGACCGTCGCCTGGGCCTCGGCGGCGCCGCGGGAAGGGAGCGGCGCGGCGGCTCAGTCTCCGTGCAACAGCCCCGCGGTCCCCGGCTCCGCCGGCTCGCCACCCCGCCGGGCCTTGGAAACCCGGGATCCGGAATCCTGAGGCTTGGCCGGGGTGGCTCTTGGCTCTGACTACATTCTGGAGAAATGTGGGGGACTCTGGGGTAATCGGGAAAGCCTGGGTAAAAGACAACTCTCCCTAAAAATCAGACCCCCCCCCCCAAAAAAAAACAGTCGAAAGGCAAAGGGAACCCAAGGATCTTACACCTGGGGCCCTGAGGGGAGTTTGAGCTTTTGCTTTCATCAGGCAGAACATATTTCCGAGGAATCAAACTGACTTCAAACATTGGCAATTAGAAACCAGGAATCCTGGCCTGAAGAACTTTTAATCCCTAAACATTTCCAAATGGGTAATTCTAGGGTCAGTAGACATCGTAACCAGTTTATTAGAAAGGAAAGTCTTCCTGTCTGTTGAGACTCAGAGGATTCCCGGGTGCCTAGGAGGCAGAGATGCCCTGCCCCGGGACAAGGGACAGCGAATGATTGGGGATTAAAAACAATGAAGTAATTATTGTCAAAAATAAATAAATAAATAAAGCAGAAATCACCCAATTGCACAATGTAGACTGAGAAGTGAGTAGGCATTTTTGAGAAGACCGGGGGAATGGCTTTGCTTCTGGATGGATGTCCTGACCAGGATGAGCTTCCTTTCAAAGCTTTAATCTCACCAGTTTACAGGGCCCAGAATTAGAAGCCACGGGTTGGGTGGCTTGGATGGCTTGGGTGGCTTAGGGCTTCCATTCTTTCTGCTGAAAAATAAGTAACTGATTTTCAGTGGGGAGGGGCCACCATTTGTGCCAGTAGTGTTTGTGAAGACAGCTATGCTTTCCCTGGGCTCAAGAAAGTTTTCTCAATTCAGAAGGTTTATTAATAATTTGATTTTTTTTGTTTTTGGCAGCAAAGCCTGGAATAGGCTATATGTACAGCCGCTGCATCTATACTATTGGAAAGAAAGATTTAGTTAGAAAAATAAAAGACATAAGCAAGCTTGCAGAGGAAAACCGAGTTGTAAAACATTTCAGAAACTGTACTTGCTTATGTACTATGTCTTCACTATACTGAAAAGTTTTCAGCACAGACCTTCATATTCTACATTATATTCATGTATTGTAGTAGGAGGAGGGCCAGAGAAGCTCCAAGTAGGAGTTCCAGATTCTAGTGCCAGCTTTGCTGTTAACGTTGGGACCAGGGCTGTTTGGAATGTTTGTTTTAAAGGCAGACAAGCTAATGTTGAAAAAAATGTTTTAAAATTATTTCACGGCCACTGATGAGGCCTCCATTTCTAGTTTGTGAAATGAGGGAGACAGGCTTAAATGACATCCGAGGCCTCTTTAGTTGTAAGATGTTTGATCCTGTTAACTTTTGTTTTATTTTTAAACATATATACATTTTGTCTTATTGAACCTTCTCCGGCACTTGGCACATCCCTTGTTTTGTTAGAATGAGGGAAGTTTTACTGCAGTTGTAGAAAGTAACAGTAATAGCAACCCAAGTCAAAAAAAATTTTTTAAAAAGATTTTTAGAGATGAGAAGCTGAGACAAGAGGATCGCTACTGCCCAAGAGTTTGTGGTTGCTGTGAGCTATGATGATGTCATGGCACTCTATTGGGGGTGACAAAAAAAAAAAGGACTTTTTAGAGCTAGAATTAGAATTAAGAACTTTCATAAAGTTCTTCGAAAAGTTTTTGTTTGAATAGCACAGGTTCAGAAGTCCCGGATCAGTGATTTCCAGTCCTTCATGTATGATGTAACCTTTTGTTCCTTCTGTGAATATAGCCAAAAGGCTCTTTCTATATAGCATTAGTGAATTTAAAAGAAATGTAAGTTATTTGTTATTCATGCTTTGAACATTTTTCATGCTATTTTCAAGAATGACTAGAAAAACTCTGTGGATTTGAAAAACAAGGGTTGAAAAAAAGCAATTTTATCATTGGTAAATTGAATTAGTGGGCCTCCCAAATCATTTGCCCCCCATTACTATTTGAGAGTGATGGAAAGCACTAGTAACTATTTTCCATGTCTAGTCCACTAGGCTGAGGTCTTGATCTGGCAGAGATGTGAGAATGCTAAAAGGATGACTTAGTAACAGGCAAAACGCTTGTCAACAAGCTAGATCAGAAGACAGCTTAGCATTCAAGACCTCTATTCATAGCTGCTGAACTTGAGGGCAAGGTCAGAGGCAAAACTGTGCCCAGCACACACTGAGGAGGATTTCTCATGTTTCTGCCTTGTAGGACTTTATTTCTTTACAGACTTCTGCAACTGGGTTCATACCTTAGTGATGGTTCCCCACCCTTATTTGGCATCCCTATTCTGGACCGCCCCCATGCAGTCTTCTCTAATCATTTCTAGATTTCCTGGATCTCTTCTCTCACTACTACTACCCTATAAACTGCTGCAAGGCAGGGAGCTTGTCTTCTTTGCTTTTGTGTATCCAGAATGTAGCACAAGCGGCTGGTACATCAGTAGCACATAATAAATAATATAGCTATAATAATAATGGTGACACAGTAGAAACAATAAGTAGTGGCATTTATTGGACATGTGCTATGTGCCAACCACCTATGTTTACATAGGTATACTCACATATATACACATTCCAAATAATAACATAGCAAAATATTCTTTTTTTTTTTTTTTTTTTTGAGACAGAGCCTCAAGCTGTCACCCTGGATAGAGTGCCGTGGTGTTACAGCTCACAGCAACCTCCAGTTCCTGGGCTCAAGTGAGTCTTCTGCCTCCGCTTCCCAAGTAGCTGGGATTACAGGCACCCGCCACAATGCCCGGCCATTTTTTGGTTGCAGCCATCATTGTTGTTTGGCGGGCCCGGGCTGGATTCGAACCCGCCAGCTCAGGTGTACGTGGCTGGCGCTCTAGCCCGTTGAGCCACAGGCGCCGAGCCATAGCAAAATATTCTTATGAATATTATTATCATTTCTATTTAGTGCAATGAATGAATGAGTTATAGAACACTGTGGTTTAATCACTCAGATTCTTAGGGTCAGACTGCTGTTGTAAAATTCCTGACTCTAATACTTTCTAGTCATGTGACCTTGGGGGCAAGTTGGTTAGCCTCTCTCACCCCTAGTTTCTGCATCTGTGAAACTGGAATAATGAATATGTTTGTCAAGGGGATAAGGGGATTAGATGAGATAGAGCATGTAAAGGAACAAAGGATGTAGCACAGTGACTATTATTCCTATCAGCTGAATTAATAGCAATTATTCCCCTTCGTGACTAGTTGGGATAAGAAATTGTTGCAGATTGTGGTCTATGCCAGTCACTGTACCCTCCCTCATTCTTTTGCTTTAAATGTAATGTCTGGGACTTGATGTGGGATTCTCCCTTTGTTTATAGCCCATGGTTAGAAACAGTACTGAATCTGATTGAGTACTAATAAAGTCAAAAAGAACTTTGAGATCTGTTGCTATTCAAGGTTCCACTGAAGCAAAAACCCAGCACCAGAGAGAGCATCTGAGGAGGGAGGATGTGCAAGGGTGGGGTTAGCTGGCAGGCATGCAGCAGAGGAAGAGGGTGGGTGGCAAGGTGGGTGATAGAGAGTCTTAGCCTTACCAGCTCTCCGGAACTCAGCTCTGTGGAGACAGACGGGCCTTTCTGATGCAAGGTAGTGGAATAACACAAGTTTATTTCTCTTTGGTTAGTTTCTGGTATTTCTTCTTTTATTTTTCTTTTCTTTTCTTTTTTGAGACAGAGTCTCACTATGTCATGTTGGGTAGAGTGCCATTGCTTCACAGCTCACAGCAACCTCAAACTCTTGGACTTAAGCGATTCTCTTGCCTCAGCCTCCCAAGTAGCTGGGACTACAGGCACCTGCCACAAGGCCTGGCTATTTTTATAGAGACGAGGTCTCACTCTGGCTCTGGGTTAGGCTGGTTTTGAACTCATGAGCTCAGGCAATACACTTGCCTTAGCCTCTAAGGTGCTGGGATTACAGGCATGAGCCACCACGCTCAGCAGTTTATGATATTTCTACCTGGAATCCAGAAATCTCCAAAAGGTCAGGATTTATCTGATAAAAAATAGCAAGATTACTTCTTTGTTTGTAAAGCCATATACTGACGTACTCCCAGGATTCTGGGCAAAATGAGCCAGTTGCACCGATTAGTTGAAGCTGCAATAAAGGATTAGTGGGTGTTGCTTGGTTGAGTTAAAAAAAGAGTAAAGGAGAAAGGGGACTACATTGAAGGAAAACCGATGTCCAAGCTGAATATTCAGAAATAAGAGAATGGGCAATCTTTTTAAAAGAAAAACAGAAGCCCAGGCCTTGTGTCAGAACTCACATCTGGCTACCCTGGTGTGCTTGGTTTTCCTCCTTCCAGAAAACAGAAGCCTGGATTTGATCATTTAACATATTTTTTTACAAAAAATTTGTTTTACCCTAGACTTTGTTTATATTGTTTCCTAGCAACAGAGGGAGAAGGTGACTTCCCTGGGAAAGGAACAGAGAAGAGATCCTTCCCTTGGTCTCTTTCAAGGAGCTAATTAGAAGTGTTGAGACCCTCACCATCCAGAGGAGAAGAGAGCTGCCCTTTTCTCTTAGAATCCAGGTCTCAGTTTTCAGAATTGACACTCTAGCCCTTATCTCCAAGACAGATGTTTCTATACTTCTCCAGTCTTATTATTATAAGCATCGTCTTTGCTCAGAGTGTTGACAACTCTAACCAGCAGTAGCTTCATGGATTGAGCACGCCCTCTATACCAGGTAGAGTGTGGATGGTTTTATCCGTGTATGCTCATTGTAGCCATCCAATAGTCCTTGGAGGAAGGTGATTATTTCTCTATTTTACAGATGAGGAAATCGAGACAATAGAATAAATAAATAGCTTACCCATAGTCACACAGCTCCAGTTTGCTTTAAGTGACCTGGTCAGGATTTAAATCCAGCCCCAGAGTCAGTATCTTTTCTTTTTTTTTTTTTGAGACAGAGTCTCACTATGTCACCCTCGGTAGAACGCCATGGCATCACATCTCATAGCAATCTTTAACTCTTGGGCTTAAGCAATTCTCTTTTTCAGCCTCCCAAGTAGCTGGGACTACAGGCACCTGCCACAATGCCCGGATATTTTTTTGGTTGTAGTTGTTATTGTTCTTTGACAGCCCCAAGCTGAGTTGGAACCTGCCAGCTCCGGTGCATGTGGCTGGCGCCCTAGCCGCTGAGCTACAGGCGTGGAGCCTAAAGTCAGTATCTTTAACCACTAGACTATGTTGCCTTCCTTGTAGATGACTCTTATGTGCTCTATAGAGAGAATGTTAAACTTTTTTAGGAGGAAATTCATGCTTGCTGCTCATGTTATCCTCTGAACAGAAGCTAAGTCATGAATGAGAGAGAGCTTATTTACAGTTTCTAGGTCTTTACCTTCCTTGCTTATTATTAGTCCCTCTAGTCCTAAGTGACTTCCCCATACCCGCTAGCAGAAGCCTTTGTGTGGCAGCAGTGTGGGGTTGTGTCTCCAATCCACTGTTCTTGGAATGGGGCACATGCACCCTTGCCAACATGGCCCACTTTCCTTTTGACTTTAATGCACAGAAATCTCAGTGTCTAAGGCATAGTGACTACATATTGAATTTGGTCTAAAACCTTCCCATCCTAAATCCTCTCATGCAGTGAAATTTAGGGGAAATTTTAACTGCTCTGTTTTACCCATTCCCTTCTCCATTCACAATGGGATGGATGGAATCTTATTGGTAATTGATTCAAAATGGAACAGCTTAGAAACATATCAGTTGCAGTGACGGGCAATTCATGCATTTCTAAGTTTGATTTTTTTCAAACTGTGCAATCACAGCTGAAATCCCTTTGCCATGGATTGAATTTACAAAGGAAGAGATTCTGATTTCCACAGTGGCTTCTTTTTAATGCCTGAGGATTAGGAAACCGCCTTGAGGACCCACGGCAAGTACACCCGCTTAGAGTCTGGGCTTTAACTTTAACCTCTGAGTGACTGCTCTGATTCGTTTAGTTTGTAACAGCTCTATTTAGAGCAGCCTTGTTTAGTATGAAATCAGTTATGTGCAGAAATCTCTCATCCTGAGAAACACTTGCACCCCGTGCTCCGTTATTCTTTTAAGGCTATGGGTGGGTGGGATGCCCACAGTGTGTGCCAGAGAACTTAGCGGCAGTTTCAGTTCTTTTTGCTCCACCTGTTCACTGTCTTTCCATCACTTCTCCTCCCACTCCCAGTAACCTTCCTCTCTTAGGAAGTTTGAAGTCTCCAACAAGGATTTGGAGAAAATCCCTTCTCCTCCCCCATTTCAGCGTGTGGACTCCAGCATTAATGTGCTCCCTGGCTGTTTAATTGTACAGTCTGCTGTATTCCTGTCTGTCGTGCCCAGTGAGAAAAAAGTGGCTCTTAGAGAGAGATGTGAAGTCCATCTCTGTTTGAAAGCTTTGCTCTCTCCTGTTGCCAGAACCACTGGTGCAGCAACTGATTGATGGGACTTGATATGTTCTTGCAGCAACAAAGCATGTGAATTCTGAGCTTGGTTCCTTTCCCAAGGAACTCATATGGAGCCAAACTCCTGAAATACAGAGCGTGGCAGAGGATGAGGTGCATGCTGCAATCTTGGGGGATTTACTGGATCGCATCCACAAGATCTATCCAATTAGGAATGTAGGTTCCACGAGATATGCAACCAGCCAGGCCGTGGCCATTTCATTTTTCCCTCAGTGTTAAGAGCACTGGTTGCATGACCAACATTAATCCTGGGAACATTAGATCCCATCTGGTACGACTGTGCATTACCCAGATTAGACTGTGACATCACAGAGATTTAAGGCCTTTCTGTGATATTCTGACTGGGTGGCAGGCACTGCAGGAGATGCTTCCTACAGACACAGGCTGGGTTAAGTGCTGTAGGGAAGAGCAAATAGCAAACCGTGTGTGAGTGTGTGTGTGTGTGTGTAGGGAGGGTTGGGGGCTGCTGAGGGTATTCTGGAGGGCTGGGTGTAATGGTTCCCCAGCCTGCGTGGGTGAATTGGTTCCGGATGTTAACATTTTTTCCTTGGGGCTTGACTACATTCTTCCTTTTCTTTGCCTGTCTGTTTTCCTGCCCGAATTGTTAGGCGTCCACAGCTGTGTGGCTCATTGCTGGTGAGTGTTGAGAATGAAAAATCTGCTTTATTACAAGGGCAATTTGGGGGCATGTGTATAGGTATGGAGTTTTGAGGGGTTTTCACTGGCATCTTTCTGAATTCTGAAGGCTTTTTCTCCATCATCTTGTCAGCCGAGTACCGACAAGTACTGTCTCGGGCGCCTCAGTGGGGAAGTGAGTTTGCAATGTTACACTCAGCACAGTCCTTGCACGCTGCAGGCAGGAGAAACTGGCCAGCGTGGAAAACTGAGCCGGCACAGGGAGGCCGGGAAGCGGCATTGCATGGAGGACAGGAGAGTTGGCTTGGGGTCCGGGCCCTCACTTGAGCACCTAATTCTGGCTGTGTGACCTTGGGCGAGGGACTTACCCAGGCTGCTGGGAGAATTAAGAGCTGGGCATGGCGGCTGGTGCAGAGAAAGTACTTGATGTTGTCATCTGTCTGTTTTGCTCATAGTGGTGCTTGGTAAACTGAGAACTCGGAGCCTTCCAGTGTCCTCATGAGAAACCATTTGGAGAGTATGGGACACAGAGTTGGCTCTAAGCACCTTCCTTACCTGATCTCCACTGCAGCTCTGTTCAGAGCCCATCCCTCCGCACAGGCTGACCTTGTCTCATCCTCCATGCCATTGCCACCTCTCCTCCTCAATGGGTTCAGGGGGACAATTGGAGTTTTGTTACACGGATGACTCGTGTAGTGGTGCAGTCTGAGCATTTCGTGTCTTCTTCACTGCACTAGTGTGCATGGCACCCAGTTGGGAATTTTGCACCCTTGTCCTCCCCCCACCTCCCTGTTCTGAGGCTCCAGTCTGCATTATACCCTCTGTAGAACCATCCTGCTCCTGATCTGTCTGCAGCACTTTCCTCCTGGTTTCTCCCCTAAAATTCTTTTTGAAGAAAGTTCATCCCAAGACCCACGTGCCAAATATGACAGGAATATTCCAGGATGGAGAAGGGCCATGTGATATGTTACTTCATATGATATACAAATTCAAACATGTGCTAACCTCAGAAAATTATGCGTGTTTGTGCAGAGCTCACATGTTTGGGTATTACTATAATGGAAGAAAGTTCTAGGATACCGCCAACGTTATCTTCATTTGAAGTCTGCTATGAGGAGCTGCTTTTGAAGGGGCCTGTCTATGTTTTTTTCTCAAAATAGTACCAGGGTGACTCTGTAATTTTATGGTTACAAGGGAGTCCCAGCCTTATGTAATACTCAATTCTCAAAGGTATAAGATTGTACAGATGCAAGGTTGCCCCTTTGGCCACTGTCATAGGAAAACGTCTCTTGAGAAGAGATTTTACCAACTCACTTGACTAGACCATTTCTGAGTAAGGCTTTGTGTCTTTGCCTTTGTCTTCATACCTGCGGGCTTCACCCTGTCAACAGGCCAATAATTTGGCTGTAATCTTTTCTTTCCAGAATATATACCTGTTCTATTCTTTTTGCCCTATTAGATTGGCATTGACCTAAACTCTTGGGCAATTGATGTCCATGCCCAAGGTGGTATTGGCTTTGGCTGTCTGTCTTGTCTCCGGCTGTCTTTGTGAGTGTAAATACACAAGCACACTCGGTTAGTACTTTCCATTCTTACAATGGTCACAGAAGAATAGATATAAGGAAAGCCTATAGAAATTAATATCTTATACCTTTCTTATGATACCACATACATTTTCTGTGAATTGTGACTTTTGGGAGGGAATATTATATTACAAGCCTCAACAAGTCTATACAGAGCCCTGGAGAACACTGTCTCACCCACCTTTGAATCCCTGTTAGCACTCAGGAAACATTTATAAAACTGACCATTTAGTCAGGCCCAGAATAGTCCTAAGTATTTTACATATAGTTTAACCACTACGGGCACTTTACAGATGACTTGGTTTCAAGTCAGGACCAGCATGAGGTGTCTGCCACTCACCTGTAGGAGTGACCTTGGATGTGTGAGCTGAGTTTTCTTTACTCTGGAGTCTTTTTCTACAATGGGGATAAGACCACTGGATTTGAATAAAAATAAAGAATATCTAATTATACTATTGGCAGGGGGGGTTGGTAGGCAGAAATTACTGAACACTCCCTGCATGGAGTCTGCTCTGGGAGTTTCGCTGATGAGGTATAAGGATGATTGCTTTGTAGGAACATCTCTGCCTTCTTTTTCCCTGTTTGTTTCAGACTTATGGCACAGCAGCCTCTGTTTT
The DNA here is from genome assembly GCA_963573935.1 of Arctocebus calabarensis. NCBI lineage: Eukaryota > Metazoa > Chordata > Mammalia > Primates > Lorisidae > Arctocebus > Arctocebus calabarensis. The sequence continues at coordinate 25,452 of CAUYON010190805.1, forward strand.
CTGCCCAATGAGGGAGAAAAAGAAATAGAATTAAAAACAACCTGAAAATCCCCAGTGTTAAACAGATGTGCAAAAAATATCTCTAAATGAAAGACAGATTGCGTGTGTTTGCCTGAGAGAGCAGAGCTGGGTTAAGCTGAAGCAGAACAAAATTCTTCTGCCTTTCCTTTCCCAGCAGCAGTGGGGGAGATGTGTGTGAACTGAAAGGAGGTCCCAGCTCAGGGCTCAGCCCCATGGTAGAGGAGAAGGCAGATTATCAGGAGAAGAAAGGGGAAAAGCCCTCTAAAAAAGGTAACTGTTAAGTAAGAAGGGGGCTGAGAAATGGAGACAGCTCGATGAGGGTGCATTTGAGAAAGAGCACAGCCAAATGAGCGGGGACACAGCTACGCAGAGGGCCAGATACTTTCTGTGCCTGTTAAATTATATGCAAAATCCTTAGTACTATGCTGGGCCTGAGTCAGATGGTCAAGGACAAAAACCCACTTTGCCATTTCATCTCTTTTTTTATGCCTGATAACTGGGAAGTGAATGGTCTCCAATCTTGCTTTAGTTCAGACTCGTAGCTACTATATGCCCTAAGGTTGTTCTGGGGTCTGCAGGGTTGGTGGCTTCCAAGTCATTTTTATTTTCTGAGCTCCACAAGAGTGGAGACAGCCTTGGAGAGCAAAATTAGACAAGGAGGCCAACAGGCCTGGGGTGAGTTGATGCCTTGAGCTGCAAGCATGGGAAAAGAGAATTTCTCTGTGCTTAATCCTCACATGTAAAGGAGCAGAATGACTGAGTCTGTCTTTCTCAGGATCTCTGATCCTGAATCATGAGGACATGTATCTTTGAGATACCTTTGTGGGCCCCTAAATGTTAATAGCCAACCGACTCCCGGTGTCTTTTGGGAGACCACCACTCCATGATGGTCCTTATTCGGGATCTTGTTTAGAGAGAATGTGACCCAGGAACTCAACCTTAGGAGGGGAGCCACAGGAGAACTCACCGAGATTTGGCTGTAGGTCCTGACGGACCCAATTAGACACCTGTGAAGGACACCTTCTTCAGGTGCTGAAGTGAATTCCAAGGAGAACATATTGCTCCTAACAGTGTGAAAGTGCATTATTCATTCATCAGGTTTTTGATCTGATGGTTTTTAGGTGTCCTTTTAGGTCTCTTGTCGTCTACGGGGTCAGGATCAACAGCCACAGAGGGTAAGTCCAGCAGGCCCTTGCCTCGGGCCCCCGTATAATAACACAGACTGAGCTCTCCTCTCTTCTGCTTCACGCAGATATGAGGCCTACTGAGTGACCCTGAGCTGTAGGGCACTGGGCTAGGCCTGTTCTTTGAGCTGTGCTAGGCCCAGGGAGTCAGTACATTTGTCTGGGATGCTAAAGAACTTGGTGCAGATACTGTGGGGAAATCAATGTTCTGGCTATCATTCCAGTTGCCTTTCACGACTTGTAAGAGAGCTTCTCTTTAACCCAGATCTTGTTAACAATCCAGGCTAGGTGATATATTGATCACGACATTTGGGCTGTTCTGTTTTAGAGAAACCCAAAAGCTTACTTTCTAATCACACCCACATTTTTAGTTTTGAAAAAGCTTGAAGTGTCTGGTACTCAAAATTGAGTTTGAGGCCTGGCGTCTTATTTGGAAGGGGGTCTGGGCAAATACCAGAGCTACCCAGGCCTGGCTCTAGGGCTGTGCTCACTGCAGACTGTAATCTGGCACCCACGTCACATGCTCCTCTATGGATGGGAACCCATCCTATGGTTGTGGTGCCCCGACACCCTCTTTGAGAAGGCCAAATCAGAACCATCACTCCCTTCAAGTAATTTCCATGCCGAGAATTTCTGGCCTTTCCTGCTCCACATGGCAGCATTGGCAAAACAGTGAGAAATGCAAAATGTTATCAGCACCAGCTTTTCTGATTTTTCTGAGTAGCCTCCATAAATAAAGCTAAACATTATTTTAAGCAGTGGATAATTATGTAGTACTATATGTCACTTTTTGAAGTATGTGATTTTTTTTTTTTAACTAAAAGCATATGTGAAATTTTGGGGTCGTAATTTATTTTTCAATGTACAGAGAGTGTTTATGGTTTTTAGATGTTCTAAAATAAAATGCTATGTAGTTCTAAAGTAAAATCCAAAATGAAGGCAAATTTCTGTTGCTTTGATAAAACCAGATTTTCACAAAACAAATTTGCCAAACATAAGTTATATCTTCTATGATGGATTTTGCATTTTAGTTGGAGCTCAAAAATTGACACATTTTGTATACTTGATCACTTGAATTTCACCTCCTGCTTTGCCAAGCTCACAATTCAATGTGTTTCTGCTTGGAAACAAAAGTGCACAGCTTCAGAGAGTTTCTTAAAGAAAAATTTTAAATGCTTTACACAGGTCAACTTTGAAAACAATGCTTACAGAATGTTCCGGATTCCATTTTTAGAGTAGAATATTTAGTGGAAATGCTCCTATCAGAAAATTTCAGATATCTACCAGGAACAGGAAACTGGCAACACAGGTAAATAATTGCCCTAAGTTCTTATTTCTCTGTGTAAATGGGGTGAATGCATCATAGACAAGCTGGCATAGATAAACTCTGATTATTTTTCTCCTTCAGACAATTAAAAAACATTTTATTGTGAAAATTTCTAAACCTAGGAGTACCATCAATCCTCATGAACAAACCAGCTATGTTCAATGCCACCAAAGTTTTTGCCTACTCGTTCCCCATCTCTTAATTCTGTTTTTGCCGAAACAGTCTAATGCAAACCTTAAATGTCATCATGCCATTTTATCATTACACATTTCAGTACCTCCAAAAAAAGGTCAGTTTCTGACGGAACTACAATGCCATCATCATCACACACTATAATTAATAGTACAGTTTCTTGAAGTCAGCTGTCAGTCCTTACTCAAATTTTCTAGATTTGTTCAGTAAGTTACTCCATTATTGCCCCCATGATCTTCTGCTCCACTTGCAGTTCTATATAAGCCGTGGACGAAATAAGTTTCTGTAGCAGCCTCACCACCTGACAGACCTGAAGGGATGTTACCAGGACCAGTTCCAGAGCTGGATGGGAAGAGGCATTGAACTCTTTTTTAGAGATGTCCTCGGATGCTTTTGATGGGCAATTAGGTTTGGAAACCATTGTTCTATATCACTGTCTTTTTCTTAGGAATGCCTGGGATAACAAAAGATGAGAAAGTCCATGCTTGGCCTATAGTCAGAGTGCTCTGGAACTTCTATTTTTAAAGCTATTGTAATAGTTTACCACTATCCGAATAAATGTCGTATCTGAGAATCTTCATTACTGTAGCAATGTCAGAAAATAACTTTTATTTTAATAAGATTGACTTGTGGCTATCGAAATAATGTGGGGGCAGTCAGTACTATCTGATTACAGCCTCCCTAGGCTAATGAGGCTCAGGATGTTTTTCTAGTTGTGGCAAATACAACCTGTTATTTTACAGAGGTCATGGGAAATGAAACTCCTTCAGGGTTTATTGCTGATAACAGAATATCATTCTGGATATGAATTAAATTAGAATTAAATTGAATTTTATGCAGGTTAACTCAAGGAACCTAACATTTGCAACTCTTAAACTGATATTTAGATCTGAATGAAAGAAACACCAAATTCAATAAAACACAAGTTTAAAAGTGAAACATTTAGGTAACTTCTTTTGTCTACATGGCTTTAAACCATGACTTTGACTATTTTATCTTCTTCTTCTCCCTCTCCTTTACTTATCTGATGAGTTTGACTCGCTGAGTTGGTTACAGCTCTGAGTGCCAGACACGTGGAGATCATAAAACCTGTGCTTAGTGGCATTGAACGCATACTTTGAAATCATCTTGTCTTGAGATATTGCCTAATAATGCCATTACTTATAGGTTGTTTTTATAGTTTTTATACAGTGTTTTCCTATCACTGCAAAATCTGAAATGACCACCAATTATGGAGTCATTTTAGCCCTTCAGTTTTGAAATTATAGTATTAGTTGCTTGACAAAGTCAATACAAATACTAAATGAACATGTTGATTTATTATATTATTAATAAAAATTTGTTACCAAAATATGTTAACAAAAATTTGTTACCAATCACATGGGTTTCCTCAATAAAGGTACAGTTGGGTGAGCAGTTGTTATTAGTCTGTATACCTTGATACTGGTGCACCTATATGTGAAGGTCAATATTGTAGGTATCCTGGAGGGGGTCAAACTTTTCCATTTTCTCCTGTGGCACTTTGCTTGTACCTCTAATAGTATACCACAGTGATAGTATTGGAGAACAACTGTTTGTTTACATCTGCCTCTTTGACTAGACCTGGTCTTTGCTATAGGCCAAGAGTATGTTTTCTGTCTCTCTGGATCTCTAGTCCTCATATACCATCTCTGGCTTGCAAAAAATTCTTGATGAATGTTTGCGACAATTAATCATCATAAGCTATGAATTCGTCATAGCTTTTGATTTTGTTTGTGCTGGGCTATTAGATCAACTATTTTGACTGAACCAACTAGCTGCAAAGTTCAGTCAAAATGGTGGCTCTTGACTGCAAAGATCACTGGTGTAGGTGGTGCCTGTGGCTCAAAGGAGTAGGATGTCAGCCCCATATGCTGGAGGTGGTAGGTTGAAAACCAGCCCTGGCCAAAAACTCAAAAAAAAAAAAAAATCACTGGTGTAATACTGCTAATATTTTATATTTGTATAGCAGTTTATACTGTCTGTCCCTAGATGAAAAATCATGTTGATAATTTCATTCAATTCTCTCAAAACCATATGAAACAAAGCCACTAGTCTTCGTATTTTAGAAGTGGGAAAACCAATGAACACAGCTGGACTGAGATCACAGCTAGGGAGTCAAGCTCTGGGATAGATCTGTTTCTTTCCCATTAAAAGTCCCTGCTTCACCAGTCTGAGCAAGAGCAAGACTCTATCTCTAAAAAATAGCCGAATATGGTGGCAGGGGCCTGTAGGCCCAGCTACCAGGGATGCTGAGGGAAGAGAATCACTCAAGCCCAGAGTTTGAGGTTGCTGTGAGCTATGATGCCATGGCCCTCTACTGAGGGTGACAGAGTGAGACTCTGTCTCAAAAAAATGAAATAAAATAAAACAAAATAAAAGTCCCAGCTTCAGCACACCCTCCTTTTCTTATCATGAGCACTGCCAGTTCAAAGTGTGCTGGAGGCAGGGAGACTGCTGTGTGCATTCTTAGGACCTCTGAATGGGCAATGGGTTTTCTCCTAGTTCTGCAGGGATCTGGTTGACGGCTGGGCTTATAGGTACAGGGTAACAATGTGAAGGGAGGAGGGGAGGGGTCAGTGATTTGGGGCTCGGAATTATTAAATCCCTGCAGGGTGGCAGTGATCGTTAGTTACTTTCTCCTGTGGATGGGCCTTTGGTCACCTCTACACCTACTAATTTGCTCCCTGCTTGACAGGTGTATTCATAGGTTTTCCCTGAAAGACTGAATCAAAGCCTCCAAATCACAAGATCGGTGCTATTCTTCAGTTCTTGGTAAAGGAGCAGGCCCACCTCTGTGCCTGAGAAGATCATACTGGCCTGAGGCATTCCATCCCTCACAGGCTGTGATCATTGTTACTTAGTCTCCTGTTTTACTAGTAAATTAAAAAAAAAATTAGATAACTTGTATACATATTAAATAGCCTAAAAAGTAACAGTAAAAAGTATAAAGTGAAATGTAATCTTCCATCTCTAGTTTCCTAGGATATCATTCCAGGGTAAATAATGTTTCCAGTGTTCTCTTGCATCATTCCAAACACAGGTATGAATCATGTGTGTGAGTCATTGTATAATGTGTATGAATTGTTATGTACACATACACACATAGGCAAACTTTTAAAATGAAACCACAAATTGTGGCATAATACATATAGCACTTTAGACTTTATTATTTTACTTTAGAGCTTGTATTCTTGTTAAATCGCCATACTCCCAAGTTTCCCTCTATCCCTTGTCATTAAAGTCGCATAATGTTCCAACATGTAGATTTATTATAATTTTTACTGAACCTGTTTATTTTAAACATTGTTTGTTTGTTGTTTGTTTGTCTTTGAGACAGTGTCTCACTCCATCATTCTGGGTAGGGCACTGTGGTATCATCCTAACTCACAGCCACTTCAAACTCTTGAGTTCAAGTGACCTTCCAGCCTCAGCCTCCCAAATACCTAGGACTAGTATTTGTAAAATAAATTCTTTAAAAGAATTTTTTTCCTTATTTAAAGACCCAAAATAAAATAAATCAAATCAAATAAAAAATAAATTGTAAAAGTTGAGTTGTATTGTTGAAGTCATGGCATTTAAAATTTTGATAGTTATTCCAGATTGCCCTCCAGAAAGGTTGCTCAATTTGCATTTCCTCCCACAGTTGTATGACAGCCTATTTCCTATCCACTTGCTAAAAGCATATTAGAAAATATTTTCATCTTTGCTAACTAATATTCTCATCTTTGAAAAATGCTTGCAAATTTATTTCATCATAAATTATTTTCAGTTCTCTACCCAACTTCCCCATTTTTTCCAGATACAGAGCTTAAGTTTATAGATCTGTAGGGCAATTTCTTCTTTCCTTTAAACACACATAGGGTTTTGTTTAATCCCTCATGCCTCCCTGTTCCTCCATTTATTACCAATCATTACTTTAACTTATTCTTTTAGGATCCTGGGGTGCAAGTCCTCAGTGCCGGAGGTTCTCAAGGTGTTGAGTAAATAAGAAATGGCACCAAACATTTCTTGTTAGCAAAGGAGAGAATAAAATGCATGTCACTCAGGCTTTCTGGGTGCAACTTTAGTTCAATTATCTTCAGATGTTTAGAATCAAGGCCATTTCCAGACCATTTCAAAGCATGGCAGGGCAACCTGCTGAGACCTGTGTGAAATGAACACCCAGTTACAACTAATTAGTGTTACTGTTTTCCTTGCAGTTGGGGGTGAGAGGAAATATATGAAGGGTGTTTATCTCTTCCTGTAGTAGGAAAGAATTGGAACCACTGAAAGGACTGGGGGACCCAGATTATGACTCTGGCCCGCTACGAGCCATGTAGCTGATTTGATCCCGAGGTCTGTGCCTCCTATGCACAGCCTTCAGGTTGTTTTTACAAGAGACCCAAGACAGTTCATTCCATTGAATTCCACAGCTATTTATTGAGTGCCTATAGTATGCAGATGAATAATACGATACTAAGGATTTTTAAATCTAGGCATAAAGGATAATTGACTAGGTGTCAGGAGCCACTGCAATTATTTTGGAGGGGGTAGTGGTTTGGATTGTGAATCTGTTCCTTACTAGCTCTGAAAACTTGGGCAGGTTGCTTAACTTCTCTTGGCCTCAATTTCCTTTCCTTTCCTTTTTTATTTTTTTAACCAAAATCCACACTTCATTCAGTTTCTACCAAATATCCTTTTCCCAGTACAAGATCGCACTTAGGGTACTACATTACATTTAGTTGTCATGTCTTTTTAGGGTTTTCTTGGCTGCGACAGTTTTTTTAGACTTTCTTTGTTTTTTGATGACTTTGACAGTTTTTTTTTTTTTTTTGAGGCAGAATCTCGAACTGTCACCCTGGGCAGCTCGGTGGTGCTGTGGTGTCACAGTGCACAGCAACCTCAAACACTTGGGCTTAAGTGATCCTCTTGTCTCAGCCTCCCAAGTAACTGGGACTACAGGTGCCCACTGTAGTCCCCGTTACTTGAGACTACAGTGTATTTTTAGTATTTGTTGGTTGTAGTTGTCATTGTTTTTTGGTGGGCCTGGGTTGGATTCGAACCCGCCAGCTCCAGTGTATGTGGCTGGTGCCCTAGCTGCTGAGCTACAGGCGCAGAGCCAGACTGACAGTTTTGAGGATTCCTTGTCAGATATACCAGATATTTTGTAAGATGTCCCTCAATTGGAATTTGTCTGATGTTTTTCTCATGATCAGACTGGGATTGTAGGAGTTGAGGAGAAAGACTACAGAGGTAAAGCAACATTCTCATCAAGGGTACATGTCACAAACAGGGCTTATCTTGGATATGTCAACCTTGATCCGTGGCTGAGCTAGTGTTTGCCCAGTTTCTTTATTGTAAAGTTTCTCTTTTCTCCCCTTTCCATATTATACTCTTTGTGAGGAAGTCACCACGCAGAGCCCACACTTAAGCAGTAGGGAGTATCTATAGGTTATTTGGAATTTTCCTACACAAGAGGTTTGTCCTTTCCTATTTATTTATTCAAGTATTCATGTATGGACACATAGATATTTATTATATAGTTTGGGTTATAATCCAATACAACTGCATTTTCTTGCTCAAATTGTTTCAGCTTTGTTCACTGGGAGCTTTTTCAGTTGTGACATACTCCCAATCACTGCAACTTTTTTGTGTCTGTGTTTAGCACTTCATTTTTTCTGTGGCACAAGATGATCCAGGCTCACCTTTTATATTTCCTGCCCCAGTGCTAGAAGCAGTCATCTTTCCAAGGAGCCCTAGTTCCTTTTTTTGGAAACCAAGA
>CAUYON010190810.1:0-61884 GCA_963573935.1 Arctocebus calabarensis
TGAGGATTTCATCATATGAACCTGGGGTGGGGGGACACAGCACTGGGACTGCACAGACTGAGTATGAACGGCATCAAGTCCCAGCTAAGTGCCCGAGCCCCTGATCGTCACCTGTGGGTCCAGGGTGTGCGGAGCCCCAGCACCAGCTCTCAGACTCCCGGAACAGAGCCCATGACAACACTGGACTGTGAACTCCCGTGAGTCCGGGATGCATCGGGACCCTGTAGGCCACACAGAGCAGCAGGGCAGGGTCAGGCTGCTGGAGGGCCCCGTGTCCAGAGAGCACCGTGTCCAGAGGTCACACTGAGCAGTATGGCGGGGTCAGGCTGCTGGAGGGCACCGTGTCCAGAGAGCACCGTGTCCAGAGGTCACAGTGAGCTGCAGGGCGGGGTCAGGCTGCCTGGAGGGCACTGTGGTCAGAGAGCGCCCTGTCCAGAGGTCACACTGAGCAGTAGGGCGGGGTCAGGCTGCTGGAGGGCACCGTGTCCAGAGGTCACAGTGAGCTGCAGGGCAGGGTCAGGCTGCCTGGAGGGCACTGTGTCCAGAGAGCACCCTGTCCAGAGGTCACACTGAGCAGCAGGGCGGGGTCAGGCTGCTGGAGGGCACCGTGTCTGGAAGTGGCTGCCGTAGCTGGCTCCCACAGTTGTTGCCTTTCAGAAAGTGTTCTGGGTCTTGTGGTATCTCAACAGAACTACGAGATCTGTGTTTTCATTTACGAATCTGACTTCTAAATGTTGGCTCCCACATACAATCGGAAAAATACTCCTTTTGGCTAAATGAAGCATTTTCAGGCCAAGTCCGGTCCTGGTGAGCTGTGCGTGGTGTCTATTCCAAGCCAGTCTCTGGGTTGCCGGAGGGGGTTCCTTACTGTCTCTTGCCAGCCCCCACAGCTACTGGCGTGATCATAATGAAGTGACCACAGCCAGAGGGAGCCACCACCCAGGTGAGTATGTTGAGTCTCGAGATTCAACCAGGACATGTGGGGATTCACCACCCACTGCTGGTCTGGAAGAGGGTTTTAGTCTACCCGTATTTAATTCCTAGCTGTCCAGCATGGTTGAGGAAGACAGCGTTCACGTTAAACATTTCTCACACTTCATTACACGTAACTCGTCTCCCAGGACAAAAGGATATTTGCCACTTATTCTGCTAGCTGTAAATTAGACTTTCCTGGCACTTAGGAAGCATGTCGGCATCCCTGGTGGCTCTGTCACCAACAGAAACCTCAGCCCATATGAGGAAGAAAGAAAGTCTTTGTGAAGGGTATCCCGGTGATTGTCCACTGCACGTTTATTGCTTCACTGTTGAGGAAACTGAGGCACGGGCTGGTCAGGGCAGCAGTGCCTGTGGCTGGTCACCAGGAGGGCCAGCAGTGCCACCGTCTCCCGACTGCCGGTGCCACTCTCTGTCCTGGGTTCTGGCCAACACAGCAGCAGGTCCCGAGCTTCTGTGTGCTCGGCCCGCAGTCCACAGGGAAGGGACAAGAGAATCAAGCCCGGAGGGCTGACTAAGAAAAGCTGCAACTCAAAGCATGGTCCCTCATTCATCCTCATGAGACCTGTTTGGAGCTCGTGCTTGGGTGAGAAGACAGCGGTTCTGTGCACCTGTCTCTCTAACAGCAAGAGACTGACAGAGACTCACGCCAATGGGGCCTTACGGTTAGAGGGATTTTCATGTGTAAACTCAATAATCACCAGAATAAGAGCTCCGACTAACCACATAAATTGTGAGATTCTAATCCTGCACATTCTGCATGTAGCACGTGTATGAGTTTAGTGAGTATTTGATGTCTACGAAAGAAACGGAGATCTTTGGAGAGAGAAAAGGCGTCTTAAGTTGCTGTTGAGAAGAGGAAGAAGTCTTCGCTTAGCTTTGGAGAAAGTCCCTGCCTTCCTATACCAGGCATTTTTCCTTCTAGAAATGAAAGTACATGTATATTCTTGGACCCTACATCCCATTCAACGCATATCCCCTGAAGAGATGAGCTTGGTTGACGTTTTCTTTGTCATCTGTATTCCCTGAAGCAGGATGCTTGCCGTCTCCTTGGGTATCTTGGGTCTGACGGTGTTCAGTGATTTCTGTTTTATGGACCAATGAGTCACGAGGAGGAGGAGGCCGCCCACCCTCCGCTGACACCCAGAGGCATCTCAAGAGGAAGGCGACACAGCAGGATTGCAAATCTGACATAGAACCACAGGCGTCTTCTTCACTGTTACACAACAGCAACCCAAGACCCCGAAATAGAACAGGAAAGGGAGAGACTTGGAAAGTGAGTTAGGAAAAAGATCAAAACCCCTTACAAAGTGCATTCTCCAGGAAATGTGGGGTGGATGGATCCAGAAGCTTGTTCACCAAATGGAGATAAAGTAGGATCATCTAAGTGCTTAAAATAGTCACATTCAAAGAAAGATGAGCGGAGACATCTGGCTAAATGTTACGTCAGCTTTCACTTCCATGAACTTTTCCCCCGAAGAAGTGTTGCTTAGTATCAGACAGCTGTCGAATGATACGGCACTGGGAGCACGTCTCTAAGTCAATGCCCAGTGAGACGGGGGGCATGAGTGTGGGGACCCCAAAACACAAAACAACCCCTAGCATGTGACATTGCAGCTGTGCTGACAAGAAGTATTTGAAGCTTCTGTTACTTCTTACTGTTACCCAGAACCCATGTTCATTCCTGAGCATCCGATGAGTGAGGCATCCAGGATTCATTCCTTGGCCCCAGGACGGAGAAGGGAGACGTTGTGCTCCAAAGGCACCTTCTCCCTGCGCACAGGGAGATGTGGATGTTTTACAGAGCTGGATTCAGTTGGAGGAAGCACATGAGCATGTCCGAGGGGCTTTCTGCTGGGGAGACAGTTCAGGGGCCTCAGTGCAGGAAATGGTGGTGAGTCTCACCTGGGGCAGTGATTTTCACTGTTATAGTGACATGTTCATGGGTTTAGAGTAACTGGAGCTCACCGCTCTGGTCTACACAGACTCTGCACAGTTCTGGACGACGGTCACCTGGCTGTTTGTGGCATCTGGGCCATCTCGTGTCCTTGAGCAGCTGAGCCTCAAGATAACGAATACTGAAGAAAAATGATTACAAGAAAGAAAGAAAAGAGAAAGAAGAAAAAAACTGTTAAAGTTTTCCCGTCCACCTTCTTGGGCTATCCTGTTCACTGCCACACAGAACGTTAATACATACTGGGTTTTTGTTTTTTGGTTTTTTGGTGGTAAATAAACAAAATGCTTTATTTTAGTAGAATGCAGCTTACATACCATTTTTAAAGGAGACGCTATAGGCATGTGAAACCCACATCCTCCCAGACACACACAGCCCTTGACAGCACCCACTGGGTGCTGAGAACTTGAATCAGCTCTGACTCTGGCTGGTCTCCTGCTCATTTTTCTGCTCCCCCTTTTTCTCCTACCCCCCAGTTCCCAACTCAGTCCTGTGGCCTCCAGGCAGGTAGGACAGAGCGGGCACCTGCCACAGAAGCAGCCAGGTGACAAGGGCATCCCAGGGTGGGAGCCAGCCCTGGTGGGGAGCAGACAGTGTCCCCTAAAAGGGCAACCTGCTGGGGGGGGGGTCACAGCACAAGCAGAATGGGGGAGAGGGGTGGGTGAGGGGGAAGGGTGGTGGAAAACGTCTTACATTTGGAGGATGGGTCACGGAAGTCAGGGTGATAAGAGTCAGGTTCCTCACTATTGGGGATGAAAGTCATGGGCGCCTGTGGGGTATGGCGCTGGAGCCGGGGGTAGTGATGCAAGTCCCTGGCTCTCTAAATGCCACACTGAACTTCCAGGCATATCAGCTTGCCAGACAGGCTATTGCTGGGACAATCTGAAAAACTCAGGAGGTGTAAACATGTGTATGTGGTAATGCATCAGTGTGAGTTCCCTGAATAGCAGAGATGATGTGGTTTTGTGGGAGTCACCCTTGTTTGTGGGCCGTGCACAGCCCAGGAGCGTTTGGGGAAGAGGAGGCGTGGGGTCAGAGCTCGCCCTCAAGTGCCTCAGGTGGGCAAAGCCCTCTGCTCTGTACTTGCAACTTTCCAATAAGTTTGAAATGGCTATAAATTCTTTCTTTAAAGTATATAAAATTTTATAAAAATAAGCTGTGTGCCTACGGAGGCCAGTCGTGCACCTGAGCGTGACAGTCACCAACCTCCAGGAGACACGTGCCCGTCGGCAAAGGGCAAACTTGCTCTATAAAGACTTTAAAAGTTTTCTAAAGAAACATTTTTGAAAAAAGCAAGAGCCAAGTAGAAACAGCCTTGTTTAGAGTATCCTGTCCGTCGGGAGCGGTTTTCTGTCTTCTTTTTTTTTTTTCAGTTTTTGGCTGGAGCCGGGCCTGAACTCACCACCTCCAGCATATGGGGCTGGCACCACCCCCATTTTATCTTCTTTAGCACCTTCTGGTGGGATGTACGCCAGACCAGACAAAATGAGTACGTGTTCTGATGATCAGTGATCTTACTTTATGAAGATAAGCGTGGTAGAATATGGTACCTGCTGTTTATGGAGAAAATCTAAAAATGTCTCCCCTGGGGTCTTTGAACCATGCAGATGTTAAGCCTCTGCCTGGCCCATCTTCCAGGTAAACAGGTTACATAGACCTCAGCTTTTGAAGGGACAGAAATCAAAATAGTGGCATACTGACATTTCAGTGTCAGAGACAATTCTCATTAGCCTAAGTACCTTGAATTTCTGTTTATTTTGTCGACTTCTAACCTTCCTTTCATTTCTTTGCATTTCCCTGAACACCCAGCACAGTCCCATCCTGTGTACGTCACGTTATCTAATGCAGGAGTCACACTTGTGAGTGCCTCATCATTATTCTCACAGTGTTCATGTCACTGAAGAACCAGTGCATGTGCACGCACGCCGTACAGTAAGACAAACAGACAAAGCAGGAAAGGGACTGGACTTCCAAGCAAGCTGAAAGTCATTCCAAGAAGAATGCTGCTGGCTCCCTGGCCGACAGCAGTCTGCTCCTTTTAGGCGATTGTAGGTGACAGTGTCAGGCATTCCAATGGGAGCTACATTCCTGTAGGTGGTTTGGAACCCCATAACCACGGACTGCCCAGCAGTAGACCAGATGTCTCCTCCATCCCTCCATCCTGCTTAACACCTTGCTGTGGTTCCCCCACCACCACACGGTCTCTGCTCCTTGCGTGGCCCGAGGTCCCTGCGCCATCTCGTCTCCACCTTCCAGAAGCATCTCCTAGGACCCCTGTGTGTACTTAGAGCACTTCCCGTCTGCCCGTCACATCTTAGGGCTGCTTCGGACCATCCCTCTCACCACCTGACAGGTGCCCCCAAATCTTTTAGGCCATCAAAATTCTGCCCTTCTTTTAAGATTCTCCTATTCCCATCAGCACTGTAAGTATTTGCTGAGCAATATTATCCTGGTGATTTTTTAAAGCCATCCTGCTCTGCCATTGAGCATTCTCTCCTGTCTCTCTGTTTCGTCTTGAAAATCTACATTCGCTGCTGCTTTGTCCCCGCTGTGCACTGGATCCCAAGCCCCGGCCGGCCGGCTGCCCCTCACACCAGCCCCTCTGTGCCGCTCTGCACGAGCTCTCTCCTCAGCTCCTGCTCCTAATTCCTGTGAGTTCCAAGAAGAGGGTGACGGGAGCCAGGCCAGGAGGGGACCTCTCCCTGCAGGCCCTGGGTGGGCCACTGCGGTCCAGTGAGGGGTGCTTGGAAAAACAGCAGAAAATCAGTTTGGAAAGATAGTTTGGGGGAAGTAGATACATGTAAGAGTTGCAGCATGAGAAATTGTGAACACAATACATGGCACGGCCCTGAACAGTCTGCCTGTTGGGGAAGCCTCACCAGCAAAGTGGCTGATTGAAGGAGAGGAGGTTTGCCGCCCAGAACACCCAGTGATTCTGAGCAAGGTGGAGCCTGACCCAAGGATCAGAGGCAGGAAACAGCCTTGCGGGGTCACAGAAATAGAAGTCACCTGTGGCTTGATTGTGTTGTGTTTTAGTTTGGTGCAGTGTGAAGTTACTGCTCACAATTTATTCCTACTGTGTATAGGATACATTTTAATGACACCCTACAATGCACAGCACGTGACACTCCGTGGGGAGGGGCCCAGTCCCTGTTCCAGGCACGAGTTCCTTGCTCTGTGATCTGTCTTAATGTCCTTTTGGCAAGAGAACCGGACATTTACTTCAGTTATTACTGGTGGAACCCATTTCCTAGGCAAGGTCGTGGTCATGAAACCTCTCCAGGATGCTCTGGCGCAGTTAGTGTCTCTGGTCTTCAAGGCCCAGATTGCCCCATCACCCCACAGTGAGTGGGCCCCCTCTCAATGCTCCATCCTCACCCCTCTGCAGAACTCTCCTGGAGAAAGCAGATGGACTGAGGGCAGTTTGTCCACTGGAGGGGACACTCCTGACCGCCCTCTCCAAGGGCTCAGCAGCGCAGTAGCAGTTGGGAGCCACGAGAGTGAGACTCGAGTGGTCCTGGGGGGCATTTCCAAGCTTTGCCTCCCGGTCCTACTCCTCAGGTTTAAGGTTACTGAGAAGTGAGGTGAAGCTGAGTAGAAACCTAAGAAGAAAAGAATCTCTCTCTTGTAAAAACAAAACAAAACAAAAAAGTGGCTGCTTAAGAAATATTGATTCCATTAAGAAAGCTCCTTCTGTAACCGTCCAGGTATTTCTGGTCTCATTTCTGGTGTGATTTATTTTCTCATTTCAGAAGGGAGTGCTTTCAGGTGATGGTCTTGGGAAGTCACAGAAATTTATTTCTTTTTTAAGGAAATCTCTTGAAATCAGACTTCTCACCAGTTGAGGTTAATCTTTTTCCCACTTGGTGTGAGTAGGCAGGTTTTATTTGTCTTAATTGAGTTTTCCTTTTAATGACAAGAAAGTTCACGACAGGTGTCACTTGCTCACGGCAGTGTTTGCCTGTAGCTCCTTCCTGGGCCTGTAACTCAGTCCCACATGTGCGTGTCCTCTGGCCCTGCTTATTGTCGGAGGGTTAATCTCTTGTCCCCTTGGCTAAAGATGGCACCAGTGGGCTCAAGATTTTGACATGTCTTTGCAAAAATACGAATGTCTGCCTCTTCTTCATCGCACATTAAACCCACATGGAATGATTTATTTTGAGACTTGTAGAGTAATTCGCAATTCATCTTATTGCAGGAGCAGAAGCCACCTGGCTTGTTTCTCGGGGGGTCCTTGCAGTTTCTGGGGAGGCACCTTTGCCAGCTGCCTGCTTTCCCTCGTAGCAAGTGCATGGTGCTCTCTCCCTCCCTCTGCGTTCAGTTCCATTATTGAGTGCCCACTGTTTGCCCAGCAGTGAGCCAGGTGCAGCGATCAGAGAATTAGGGAGTGTTCCTGCCACTGAGAGTGTCATGCTGGACGGAGAGCAGGATACTCAGGGACTTTGCTGCGGTGAGTGCAGTGACAGAGACACTCAAGGGGCTGGTGCCCAACCTCTGGCACCAGGGACCGGTTTCATGGAAGACAGTTTTTCCGTGGTCCAGGGGCTCGGGGGTGTTTGGGGATGATACAGGCACATTACATTTACTGTGTACTTTATTTCTTTTATCATTATTACATTGTAATGTGTAATGAAGTAATGACACGACTCACTGTGGTGCAGAATCACAGGGAGCCCCGAGTCAGCCCCTCTCATGTGCGATTTCATTGGAGTTCAAGCTCCTGTGAGAATCTGATCCTGCCACTGATGTGACAGGAGGCAGAGCTCAGGTGCTGACACGGGCAGTTGGGAACGTCTTTAAGCACAGGTGAAGCTTCACCCGCTCCCTGCCTGTCACCTCCTGCTCTGCAGCCCCAACAGTCCCCAGACTGTCTGGTCTGCAGCCTGGAGGGCGTGGAGCCACGTGATTTCACCTGTTCTTGCCAGGAACTTTGCTGGAGCCATCAAGACGCATCTGTTTCGGGGCCTCCACTAACAAATAGCCCCGCGTCGCTCCATGTGCCGTCTGGAAGCTGCTCCCAAAGTCCAGGAGGTCAGCCTCTCCCCAGCACAAGGTCATAGCCCATTTCACGGACACCCACTACGTCTCACCCAGAGTCATGCAGCTACCAGGAGTGGGGCCCTGTGCTCTGCCTGCTGGCAGCCACCACCTTCACTCGCTCCTGTGCACAGGGAAAAGCATTTCTCTGATCGCTTTACTCAGGCAGGAGAGTGCTGAACGCCCCGTGGCTGCGGTGCGAGGGTGCGCTGCAGGCCTGTGGGTTACTGGTCGCTTCCCAGCTTGTGGCATTGTCTCCAATGTGCAAATCACAGCACCTCCACTGGCCACGCCAGGCACAGGCCCACGCACAGTGGGCCACAGAGACTCGAGCCTCCTACTCGGGAAGCCTCACTTGGAGACCCACGGTTGGCAAACGGCGGGCGGAATGCTGAGTGTGCAAGATGAGCGGGACAGAGACAGGCAGCCCAGCACCCGGGACGTGACCGGGGCTATGACACGAATCAGGAGCCCAGAGCTCCGCCAGGCGGAGACAGCTCCCCGCCTGAGGCAGGAGGTAGACAGTGGGGAGGGGAGGGCGACAGCAGTGCCGGGAGCTCACTGTCCGGAGACAGACTCCTGCAGCCCCTCCCAGAGGACAAGGACAGGCAGAACACGGCAAACTGGGAAGGACAGGAAGTGCCATGGAAAGCCAAGGCAGGAAACTGCACAAACCAGGCTGGGAGAAAAGGCAGCTGGTCCTCCACAGGGAGAAGGTCGCCTCCCGCCTCGGTAGCCTCATCTTAAATTGGGGTCAATGACAACACCTGCCGTGTAGGGCTGTGACCACATTCAATGATTTGTCATCCCTAAATATCCCCTGTAAACACCCAGAGCAGGACCTGTTGGTGGTGGTGGGAGTGCGGCTGGTGGTGACGATGGTGTCCTGGCTCAGACTCTGTCTCAGAGGGGAGAGGGGTCCTCAGACATTGTCACCTATTCCCTGTAGCCTGGGGGGATTCACTGCTTGTTTTTGGCAACACAAATATATGTAGCCCTGCGCTAATAATGGCCAATGAGCTCCTATTCTGTTTACAAATCACATTAAAATGACCAAAGTTTCCCACAGGCAAAGGAATTTATTTTGTTGTTTTCTTTTTAAGCACGTTTGGTTTGCTTGAATACAAAGAAAATTTAGCCCGCACACTGTATCCCATGATTGAACTAATGTACACAGCTATGATTCAATTAAAAAAAAAAGGATTGTGTGGGCAAAGGAATTTTGTTTTCTCTCTGGGTACAAGAAACTATCAGTGATGGTCTTCATGGTCAGCAGAACTGGACACTGAAGGCCTGGGCGGTCCTGGTACCACACAGGGGCTCAGGTGTCTTCCTCACAGAGTAACAGTGGGCCCTGCCGCAGGGTTGGAGCCCTTGGAACCCTGCCACAGGGTGGCGCTCTCTGAGCTGTGCCACAGGGTTGAAGCCCTCAGGGCCCTGCCGCAGGGTTGGAGCCCCTGGAACCCTGCCACAGGGTGGCGCTCTCTGAGCTGTGCCACTGGGTTGGAGCCCTTGGAACCCTGCCGCAGGGTGGAGCTCTCTGAGCTGTGCCACTAGGTTGGAGCCCTCAGGGCCCTGCCACAAGGTGGAGCTCTCTGAGCCATGCCGCAGGGTTGGAGCCTTCAGGGCCCTGCCTAAGGTTGGACAGTCAGCACTTTTTCAAAACAGGGACAGAAAGAAGAGAGAAGTCGATGGTGAATCTCGCTTTTCCCGGCCCTCTGCCTGGTGGGCAGACCCCTGCATCCCCTGAGAGTTCACTGACCCTGCCCAGCAGGAGTGGGGAACCTGTGTTCCCAATTCCAGCCTCTTACTGGAGCCAAACTTCACAAGGGGTGCAGCAGAGAAGGTTGAACCTTTTGTGGCTCCTTTAGTGATTAAAAAAGAACAATCTTGACATCGGAAGGCCACAGGCCCCCACCCTGTGTGGGCCGAGAACTTCTCATCAGCTTCACTTACTTCTTCCTAACAACACTGCCATCCCCCGTCACCCACACACACTGAGGCTCAACGACCAGGTTTCACAGTCATGAGCGGGAGAGCGTGGTCATCCTGAGCCCTGTCCGTTCTGCTCCTGCGGGGTGGTGATGCTCCTAGTAAAGAAAGAAGGTTAACCGTATGCACTATAGGAGTGCCTGTCACTGCAGCCTGGGACCGGGACAGCCCCTTCTTTCTCTGACATGATGTGGGGCCTGTGCTCTGCGTGCTGCATGCAGGTGCCTGAACATTTAGTGTGTGGGACGTGGTCAGCCCGGGAAACTGACCGGCCTCTCTGACTTCAGGCCACGGACAAGGAACTTGCTTTTGTTAACTTGGAACAGCAGATCCCAAAGTGTGGTGCCTGGATTTTGTTGGAGACACAAATTCTCCAGCCCTGCCTCACAGAATCAGAAACGCTGGGTGGGCACTGCCCGTCCATGTTAACAAGCCCCCCAGGGGATGTAGCTCAGTGTCTGAGAACCTGCCTTAGACAAGCGTACGTGCCATGTCCTTGCCTCCATGACATGCTGATCACGGCGAGTTTTTCTGACACCAGAATGGCTGTCCCATTCTCTATAAAATCTTACAGCTTTAGCGGTTTGTCCTGAACCGACGGTGTTCCAGAATCAATGAGGGGTGGTGAAGACAACTCTTCACCCGACATGCCCCAGAGAACTGTCCTGTCTAAGAAAGCTGGTGCCAAAGGTAGAAACGAATCCTGTGATTTTGATTGTCCGTGTCCCGGCAGTGAGCCTCGTAATGAGCACCTCAGGCATACTGGGACCTTCTGGAATGTTCTTCCGAGGCTTCTAAACCTCCAATTCATTTCTGATGCACTGAAGCTGGCCCAAGGCCTACTCTTTGGGTCCCACTTCGATTTAATTACCGGGAGCAGCTTTCAGAATGTCCTGGGCTGCAGGCTTCATTCCGAGGGCAGTGCTCACTCAGGCAAGAGCCCCGGCCTGGAAGGCTGCTTCCTCTTCTCCATGTCGTTCCCTCTGAAGCGACCAGCTCTGGCTCCCCGACCACAGGGAGCCCAGCCTTCAGACGAAAATAGCAGGCAGTGGGGAGGCTGGTGTTGACAGAGCAGCTGCTCAGCCACTCTTTAACAGCACAGTTATTAAAGCAGGAGAAAAGTAATTAAAATTGTCACTCGTCTGGTTGTTCAAATTATATTTCCACTTCCTCTCCACAGAGCATTCACATGTGTGTTATAAAATATTTCGTCGTGGTGTTAACCATCATTAATTCTGTTTAAATTATTCTTAATTGCTCACCAACGTGACACAAAATGAGGAGGAAATTGGGAGAAAGAGATTTTAACAACAAAAATAAACGGGAAGGAATGAATTTTGGCAGTGAGTCCTGTGCTGGCGGGGTGCATCTGTGCACAGCACACACACAGCAGCACACACCCACACGCGTGTGCTGCGCACACCTGCCCCCGCATCTGGAAGGGGGTCCTGGTTATCTCTTCCCTTCTTTGCCCAGTACTGCTGAGTTTCTCTGGAGCAGTGATGGCTGAAGACTCAACTTCTGTCTTCGTTTCTTTTCTTCTAACTTCATTTTTTACCACTTCCATTCCAGAAAAATGAAAATAGATTTTATTTTCACATTCCCCCAAGAGATCTTACTTTTTAAAAATTTATTCATTTATTTTAAAAACAGTTTAGTCTGGGCAGTGCCTGTAGCTCAAAGGAGTAGGGCACTGGCCCCATGTGCCAGAAGTGGTGGGTTCAGGGCCAACCCCCGACCAAAAACTGCAAAATAAATAAATAAATAAATAAATAAATAAAAACGATTTAGTCAGAGCATCCATCTGCGGGTGACTCAGAGGGCCAGCAGGCCGTGTGACGTGCGATCACGGACCTCGAATGTCTTGAGGAGAGTAGGCGCCTGGAGGAGCTCATGGGGCCCCAGACCAGGAGCACACAGCAGGGATAAAAAGACCAGCCAAACAGTTAGTTATCCAGAGAAGTGGAAGCTCCAGCTGGACGGTGCTGGGAGTGTCTTGAGAGTCATAGAATGTTAGAAGTTGCAAGATCCTCTAATCCAAATGTTTCCAAACAAAGCCATAGAGCTCCTTCTTCAAAAGGAAACTTACTGGCAGCTCCGTATGGAATCAGAGGCGCCCAGGACTCACTTTGAAGATCTCTGATCCAGTTCTCTTGCAGATTCGAGAAATGTGGGGGCAAAAAAGTGTAAATAATAAGAAAAGTCTACTTGAAGGAGATAAAAACCAATCATACCAAGAGCCTTCATGCGACAGCAGGAAATACGTGTTTGGCTTTTTTGAGTGGATATTTTGGAAGTGCTTCTATGCAAGATATGCACCAGAGCGTCACTGCCTCACATATCATGACCTTGCTGGAGAAAGGAGACGGAGACAGCAGGTAGAAAGAGGACAGCAGCTGGTGTCCTTGGAGTGGGGACAGGACGCAGGGGCCGGGTAGGCTCAGGAGGGAGCCCGGGGACAGCAAGCCTGACTACTCCGAGGCAGCCAGGGGTGCCTCCTCATAAGTGACTGCGTGGGGGTGGCGTGGATCATAAACATCTTGCAGAATGTGGAGCTGGCTCTGAGGACGTTGGTGTGGCGGGTCCCTGGGGCAGCAAGGGATGGGGGACGTCCACTACAGGAATGCCCACGGCACATGACCAAGAGCAGAGGCCAGGAACAAGTCCGGTTTTCACCGTGAACAGGACTCTGCACTGGGTTCTCCTGCAGCTGGGGGTTCTAGTCTTGCTTTATGGAAGGGCCTCCTTTGGCCCTCACCATCCAGCATTTGCCCAGGGACCCCCGGCAGCAGGGTGAATGGATGTTAGTGGCTCCTTACAATAGCGACAGTGACAGAGATAAATACGAATGGGAGTATAAATACATACAGATAACACAGGCACCTCGCGGAGCATTTAGGAGGACCTGGAGGATGCTGAACATTGAACATGTCTTACTGTGCCGTGTACAGAGCTCTCTAAGGGGAATGGTGGCACCACCCACTTCTCAGATGAGGAAACTTAAGAATCAGCTAATCAGAGCATCCTGCCCATCTCTACAGATCTAACAAGTGGTACAGTTAAGATTAAATACAATGTTTACTGCTGCTGTACGATAGAGAAATAGACGTACACGGGCGTCCACAGGTCAAACAGGACACCACAGGCATTCGGAGCCTGTGGACCATGTGCACGTCTGTGGCTCAGCATATCCATCTGTGAAATGGGATATGCCACTTGCTTCCAGGGCCATTCTAAGGAATAAGTGAGTTAACATGGAAGATGCTTAGAGCAGGTGGCACACTACAGACAGCAGGGCCACAGGAGGGACAGTCAGAAAAGCATCTCAGAGAAGGTGTTTGGACTGAACCTTGAAGTCCAGGTAGAGGTTTCACAGGCAGCTGGGGAGGGAAGACCTTCTTGGCAGAGGGAAGGTCAGGTACAAGGATGGTAGAGAGCACAGCTGTCCCGGAGAGGGCCGGTCCAGAACACGGGCGCCCCGGATGTGTGCGGAGGCCTGGTAGAAGCTCGGGTCTGTGGGGGGCTCATGGTTCAGGCCCAGGCTGTAGCTCTAATCCTCTGGACAATGGAAGTCACTGAGGACCCTACTCAGAAGAGGACCACAGTCAGACCTGTGTGCAATCCCCTGGCAGGAGCGGTGGGGGCAGCACTGAGCTAAGGACATTGCCGTGGAGATGGGGGATTCTCAGGCACAACTGAGAGGAACCAAGTGCAGAGTGATTATGAAGAGGCCAGAGTGGACCGACACAGTGCGAAGATGCCATCTGTTTATTCCATATCCTTGGGTCCAAAAAGAAAAGCAGGTGATTTTGTGAGGCGAGTGGTGCCACCAAGAGTCTCTGGCTTTCGGGGGCATCGCCATTTCTCTGCAGTAGGTGGCACTACCCGCCTCACGGGTCACTGACCTTAGGACACACAGCTGGGGCAGCAACTCAGACCTGCTCTCCCTGCTCAGTAGACTGAGCTTGGGGCTGATGGGCAGAGCCCTCAGCCGGGAAGACTGAAGGTCAGCAAGAAAGCAGACCCCAGCCAGGGCAGAGCACAACGGGCTTTAAAGTCTCCTACTTGCTAAAGACCCCATGTGATTTGAACACAAAGAGGAGCTCACGTGCCCTCCATCCTCAGCAAGGTTAAAGAGGAGCTTGATTTCTCCCCACACTGTATTCGTACATCCCAGTAAGTCTTGTCTTTCTCAAGAAGCTGAGCACTTAATCCCATGGCGAGGGCCGTGCTCAGGTTTTAGATTTCCTCTCATAACATTATTTTTGTGTACCAGCCTCATAAGGAGTACACAACTCTACTCTGTAATGCGTTTATGTTTGCTCATCAACAGCGTTATCTAATCATAGAACTTGTCAGGCCTTCATTACGAACTTGGCTTCAGGGGTCTGCAATGACTTTGTCCATGTTTTTAAAAAGCAAAGCTTTTAAATTTAAAAATTGCCGATTTTTAATTGGCAACTTTGAAGTTCTTCAAGAGAGCATGCTACCACCTCCAAAATGCCTTCGCCAAGCACACCATTCCCCGAGGAATGCACGCCGTCCGTGAAGACTTAACTCATCTCATCAGCAGCTGGCAACTGGCTGTTAACAAGTCACTATACATTTTCCTATGTGGGATGCAAAGTTTTATAAAATCATTCCCTACATTCCAAGTATGGTTGAAGAGATAAGACATAAATACATCATTAGAAATCAAATTAGAGATAATTGCCTTGACGGAAAGTCATTGCAGAACTTCCAGAATCACACTGTGACCAATGATGATGGTGCTGTTAGAATCTCAGAGTCAGAACAGTCACAGCAGCTACACGATTGGGGCTGCCAGGCTGGAAGTGCAGCCAGGGACCCCGCGCGACTCCCAGTCAGCCTCATCCAGGGACAAGTGGAAAAGCCAGTGCTCCCGAGCCATCTTTCCTGGGGGTTCTCGGCTCACTGAACTAGCAACGCTGAGTTCTTCCCTTCGCTCTTTAAGTTCTGTGAATCATGTGAAATATCTGAAAACTTCACTCAGGTCAATGTGTAAGGAGCATGAAAGTGATACTGTGATTTAAATGCAGATAATTCCCAAACCAAAGCTTTTGGTTGAATTTCAACAATATACTGTATACAGAGGCGCTTTTCTTTTTCTTTTTCTTAAATATGATTGGGATGGTTTTTCTTACTAAAAATGCCTCTTCCGTGCCCTCATAATTTCTAGAGCAAGAAGCTACATGTGACAATAAAAAGCCAACGTGACATTGCTTCCCCATCATTTGTGAGCATGTGGAACAATCTCCCGTTTTCTGTGGACCCTGCTGAGCGATGCTTCTTCAACTGCTGCATGGGAAATGGGACCACTTTCAAGTTCCCTGGACACCACAAAAATTGGACTGAAGCAAAACAAAATGCCGTGGGGCACAGAGCAGAGGGGGTGGGCGGCCTAAATCCCAGGTTTGATGTCAGCAATAGCAAGTTTTCAAAATCAAACGGCAACAAAACCTGTCTGTGATGTCTACGAGGAAATACTATCTTTGGAACAAATATTGTAATTATCTGCGGTAGTTCTGGAAGCTTGGCTGGCTCCCTGTTTATTAGTATGATAATATCACCTCAATGTATAAACTTTATGTACCAGCCATACATAATTCATGAACTGGCAAATAAAGAGATCTGGAGCCTGTTTGCAGCGGGGCTGTGCCAATTATCTTGCCTGGCCAGAGCCGCCCTGCTCACAGCTGTTCTTTGAAGCCATTCATCTCACTCGAGAGAGCCAGGCTGTTTGAACCGCCGTTGTTTACATACGAGGAGTTTAGCTGCTGGTTGGAAATTATCTGTCACGTAAACATCCTCTGAGGATATAGATGAGAGGAATGAAGACAAGCAGTGTCTTTATGAATTTTTTTTATTTATTCTGATGACTTTTTTCTTTTGCAGTTTTGTGTTCTTTTTAATTACTTCATTTTCATCTACAACTGTCATGTTGCCCCATCCAGGCGAGCAGGTGCAAATTAATATTTTATAATGAACAGGGCTGGGAACCAGACAGCTAAAGATAAATATTTTCTGTTCACAAGTCTGTTGTGTGATCCAAAGCTTTTCTTTCTGTGATCTGAATTTTTGCCCCTCTGGCCATAGGCAGAGCAAAACCATCTTAGGTATTGTTGTGAATTTGCTTGTTTCAATTCGTCTATTTTCCCTTTGGGGAAAAATACAAATTATGTAACTCAGATACTTAACTTGAGCCGAAATAGTGTCAAGGGCTAGATGTTTTTATTCCAGTTATCTCTTCGTAAGCAAAGGCTAAACAAATATAATTGGTTTTCTGCCATTGATGGGCGCACGGTCCTGCATTTAAGTTTGAACATTAGCGTTCTCTTTGTATGCTCCAAGGACCCACCAGCCATGCGACAGGCTTATTTATCAAGGACTTAAGACAGACGAGGGAGAGAGAAAGAGAATCACAATAAACATGTTTTTGTTTACACATGAATTTAGGAAGCTATACATAAAAGTTTGTCCATAGACATATACATACAGAATCAGGTGGTTAATGTTTGACCTAATTGACAGGAATTTACCATGAAATATAATTGTATGTTTTCACTTGAAAGCTCACCTGTGTCCTGAGACTAGACAAGAGCATAAAGATGCCAGAAAGGCAGAGAAAGAACCACACACAACCCTGTTTCCAGGCCTCTTTCCCTACACCTCAGGCTGCGATGAGAGCCTCTTTCTCAGGCAGGTGCACAGCTGTCTCTGTTCACACTTTCCCAGGACCACAGGCAAATGCTGACACTTCAAAGGGAGATTCTGGTCACAGAATCCTGGTCTCTGTGATAGACTGTGCCCGTCACACAAGGTTGTGCAAGGTTGAGGGGCCATCTCTAGCACCCAGCGCAGTGCCTGGCACAAGGTAGGAAAAACACTGGATGCCACTGTTTTTACTGATGCCACTGTTGCTCTTGCTAAAAGTCAACCTTAGCTACCCTGAATTCTGCCGTCAATATCCAGAGAAGGAAAGTTGCTCCCCTGGAATCACAGGTTAGCTGGCAGCGAAGCTTCAACCAGAAGCAAATCTACAGAGCCCTCCTCACTCACAGGTGTCCACGTGTGGCCCCGAGCCACGGCCGCCTCTGGTGACTTTGCTGCCCATGCAGGGTCCAAGCACATCTGTCTCCCCTGGGCCTGGCACTGCGCCTTGTCCGTGGCAGAATCCCAAAGCATACTTGATGAATTACGTGGGAGGTAAAGAGGCTGTGGGTGTGTGTTGTCAATAAGAGCTGTGAAACAGCGTCCTGAGGTTCAGCCACAAGAATCTTCTCACAGGCAGGAAACATTGATTGTCTTTCTGTTGTATTAAATCGTTAGCTAGACTGACTACATGACATCATTCGGAAGAAGGAGAAGAAAGTAAAAACCAATTCAAAAGTTTAGTGGTGAAGCCCCTGCTAAGACTCATAAAAGTATTCTCAATTCTTTAAAAAGGTTTACAGGACCCCCCCAAAATTCTTTAAAATAGGTTTATAGTACCCCCCCAAAATCTCTTGTATGATGTTAATGTGCTTGGCGTGTCTCTTTTTAAAGACATCTTAGGTAAGTACTAACTAGGTCTGATCAAAGGGTCACAAATTCCAAATATGTGATTTCAAATTAGGATTCTTCTTATTTTTCTTTGTGTCTCAGGAGAAAATATGTTTTGATTTAAATGGTTTCCTAAATTACTTGCCAATTTTCAGGACCCAAACCATGACAGAAAGCTCAAAGCCAGTGGGTGTTCCTGTAATTCACATACACAGCGGTGGGTATAAACCAAATGGGCAAAGAAGCCGGATGTGAAGACAACCCAAAGGGCAGAGCCTGAGCACCTGGGGGCTCTTGCCCACCTGCAGGGGGCAAGGTGGTGTCTGATATCTGGGCAGGAATCTGGGTGGGTTGGAATCAGGATTCCAATTAGGAATCAATAGAGGCTGTTTGTAAACTTTTGTTTAGTATTCTCCTTAAAGGTAGTTTTTATTCGTCTTGTTTGTGTTTGCCTAGTCCAAAGAAGTCTTCTATGCTAAAAATCGTGCTAAAGATGGCCAGGTTGTTGTGGGCCTCACAGAAAGAACACGGGCCAGACACTGCAGCTGGACACAGCTGCCCCTGGCATCTAGCGAGCGCAGTGGGGGACTCCCTGGGCCTGCACGGGGAGACAGCGCCCTGCACCGTACAACAGGACACAGAGGATCATGGTCTGCAGACCCTTCCGTAGCCTAATCTAAATTTGCTGCCCTGATATGCCCAGTTATATGCCAGAGGCCGTTCATGTGGCAGCAGTTGGCTCCTTCACAAATGGCCTGTGTATAGCACTGACTCCCGGCTGTGGATCGGGAGAGGACGCGGCCCAGGCTCGTGGCCCAAGGGCTCCTGTGCCTGTTTGCCTCTGTCTCTGGTGCAGTTTAGCAGTTACAGTTGCACTGTATCATGACGATTGCTTTCATCGGTACTTAGGGCATTTTTTTCAACCCATGCATTAGAAAGAACTTGGGAGAAATACCCGCAGCGGTTTGGTCAGGAGCTGATTTTCTAAATAACATTAAAAAGCAGCAAAGAAGCACAAGTAGCCAAAGGCTGGGCCCTGATATGTGTAGTAGTTTGTGTAGCACACACGCAAGAAATGCAAATATCAAATGAACACGAAAACATGGCCAAATGAAGGTGAAACTTAGTTTTGTTTTTTTTTTAATTATTTAGTTGGAGCCCCACTTAACTATTACAGATCAGGGCTGTCCAGTCCCCCGCACATCATTTAGAGTCGCTCAGGCCACTTGAACAGGCGCCTTCAGCCCCGGGACCTGCTTCGTGCCAGAAGGAGCAGTTAGCCTCGCTGGGGGCCGGTGACGGTGGTGGGGACGAGGGCGCAGAGCAGTGCCCGCCCCAGGCCAGGTCCTTCCCCAGGCCGATGCAGTGGCCAAGTCGCGAGGAGACCGGGGTGAGCGCGGGCTGAGCCTGTCCCTGCCGCGTGCTCTCGCTGGCAGGCGTCTCTGAGCCCTGCGGCCGCCCCCATGAGCCTGTGGCGTGGGTGCTTAGCGTGGCGGGGAGCTGGGCGAAGCTGAAGGCGGCGGCTGTGGGGCCACGGTCCCTTCCCGAGCTGCTGCGTACACACAGCCAAGGGGCACGACCAGAGAGAAAGGCCATGTGGAGAAGAAACCTGTGCCTGCTCCAAAATTTAAATTTCTTAAACACTTCCCCACTACAGGAGGAGCACCCAGTTTTTAAAGGTATGACCTAAACCTCCGTACAGTTTTACCGAAGTGGGAAACGTGTCTTTCCTCTGTGCAAACGCATTACTGTCCCTAGTGTCGCAGTCCATGTCCCAGCAGCCGTGCGGCCAGCAGAGGCGAAGCCTCATGCCCGCTGTGCGGGGCGACCCCGCCCAGGTCGTCCTCAGAGTCTCCGGGGCCTGGAACTGCCACAAGCTCTCTGCCTGTCTCCCCGTCCCGAGCTCAGCGTTCTCTCTGGACATGTGCTTTGGAGGAGAGGCCGGGAGAGCAGAGCTGTGCCGCCCCATCTGAGGCACATCAGCAAGAAGTAAACTCTTTGTTTTTTATTTCCTACTTTTTTTTAAATTTCAGATTAATATGAGGGTACAAATGCGTTGTCTACCATGGAATACCATTCAGCCATAAAAAAAAAGATGTCCTTGTTTTAAAGCGCTGGGATTGGGGATTTTGTGTTTGAGACGACAGTATGTTTCATGGGCACCGACTGCGGGACCTTTTAACACCAGCCTGCGGTGCCGCCCACTGGCTTGACAGACACATGCAGCTCACCCAGACACAAAGGTGCCTGCAAGGCTTTTGGAAGCGCTGTTTATGATGACAAAAAGCAAAAGCAAACAGTCCAAATAGCCATCAGTAGACAATGGACTAAATAAACTATGGTGTTTTCATGTAAAACCAATTAAAAATTTGTTTTGCAGCTTTTAAGTTAGTTGTGTAATTGTGTGTTACGGTGGGTGCCGTTCTGCGACTTGAGGCCTTTGTTTGACCTCATGTTCTTCGTGTCTGCCCCTGTTGCTGGGTCCGTGTCTCCTGATTCCTCCTGTGTGCTCGCCAGGCTCCGCCACGCCAGTTACTCTGTCTCACCCATACTCTCTCTGCTAGTGGGGCCAGGTGACTCCGTCTGACTCGTGTGCAGTTGCTGCCCTGCACGGCCCACCACAGGCCTGCTTACGCATCAGGTCACCCGCTAGCATCATAGATGTTGCTAAACTGCTCCCCAGGTGGCACCCCAGTCGCACCTCGGCAAACTTGGCCTCTGCCCCTGCAGTAGTCAGACTAGGGACTAAGACTGGACAAAATATTTCACAGGGAGATTTGTTGAATTACAATGTATCTGGTATATATATTCTTGTGAGTACATAACCAGGTGGCAAAAGCATCCCTTCACTGTTTAAAAGGAAATGATAAATACCAACTTCAAAATCACGGTTACCTCTGGGACAGGAGGGGACTGGGATTGGAGAAAGTACACACGTGACCTTAAGTCCCCTTGGTATGTTTCATTTATTATTATTTCCCCCATATTATTTTATTTTGTTTTTGTTTGGTTTGGTTTGTAATTTTTTCCTTTTTTTAATATTTATTTTTAATTAATAATTGAATGTATCTGTGAGTATAATGTGATGCTTTGATGCACGTGTCCATTGTGGAACGATCAGATCAGGCTCATTGACATCTGTCCCCTCACCTACTTGTTTCTTTGTGGTTGGAACATTTTAAATCCACTCTGTTAGCAACTTTTAAAAACACAATACATTGTAATTAAGATAGTCCCCGTGCTGTGCAGTGGCTCTCCAAGTCCCCCTGTGTCACTGCAGCGTGGCCCCTGGCCAGCATCTCCCCTTTCCCGAGCCCAGCCCCTGAGGACCCCTTCTACCATCGTCTTCTATGAGTTCAACTGTTGCTGATTCTACATGAAAATGAGATCATACAGTCTGGTTTCTCTGTACCTGACTTATTCTACTTCACCTATGTCCCCCGGGTCTACTCATGTTGTCACAAATGACAAAATTCCCTTCTTCTTAAGGCCGAATAGGATTCCAGTCTGTACATACGCCATCCTGTTAAAGAATCCGTTCATCTGCTGATGGGCGTTGAGGTCGGTTTCACGTCTTGGCTGTTGTGAGGGGCAGTGCCCTGAACGTAGGAGTACGGGTGTCTCTTCAACACACAGCTGTCAATTCCTTTGGATATCCACGCAGAAGTGGGCTTGCTGTAATTCTCTTTTTAGTTTTTTGAGGAACCACCACACTGTTTTACTAATTTGCATTCCCACTAACAGTGGACAAGAGTCTCCGTTCCTCCACATTCTCACCAGCCCCTTGTTATCTCCCTCCTTTTGGTGACAACCAGTCTACAGAGGGGAGGTGACACCTCATGGGGTTTTAACTTACATTTCCCTGGTGATTATTAGTGACGTTGAACATTTTTCATGTTTATATTGGCCATTAGCATGACTGCTTTTGAAAAACGTCTATTCAGGTCCTTTGCTCTTTTTCAGCAGGGTTATTTGTTTTCTTGTTATTGAATTGTTTGAGTTCCTTGCACATATATTTTAGATATTAGCCCCTTATGTGATATATGATTTGCACACATTTTCAACCCATCTGTGGATTGTTTTTTTCATCTTATTGATTATTAGGAGGTTTCTTATGTTTATTTTTGCTGTGCAGAGATTTTTAGTTTGATGCAATCTAATTTGTCTATTTTTGCTTTTATTGCCTGTACTTTTGGGGTCAAATTCAAAAAATCATTGCCTAGACCAATATCACCAATCTTTTCCCCTGTGTTTTCTTTCAGCAGTTTTACTGTTCTGGGTATTATGTTTAAGTCTTCAATACATTTGTAGTAGACTCTTATAGAGGACATGAGAGAAGAGTCCAGTTTCTTTTATTACATGTGAATAGCCAACTTTCACAGCACTATTTATTGAAGAGACTCTTCTTCCCTCATTGTGTTTTCTTGACAATTTTGTTGAAAATAAATTGACAATAGGTGTGTTGGTTTATTTATGGACTGTCTCTCCTATTCCATTGGTTCATGTGTCTGTTGTACGCCAGTACCATGCTGTTTGGGTTACTATATCTTTGTAATATGTTTTGAAATCAGATAGTGTGATACCTCCTCTTTTATTCATTTTGCTCATAATCGCTTTGGCTATTATGACTCTTGTGGTTTTATACAAGTGATAGGATTTTGCTTTGAAAAATCTATTTTTTTCTATTTCTGTAAAGAATGACATTAGAATTTTGATAGGGGTTGCTTTGAATCCAGAGGCCACACTGGGTAGCATGGATATTTTAACAATATTAATTTTTCCAATCCATGAGCAAGGGCTGGCTTTCCATTTTAGAAGCATTTGGGTTACTTCTGGGAAGTGAGGATGGAAACAAATCTTTTGTCACCTTGTTCTTTCCTTAGTGTTTGAATTTTTTCAGAAACATGTATTAAGTTCATTAACTAAAAGATGAAGAGGGACTGATTCCAGCTCAACAGCTTTCTTATTCTATGGATGAGATAAAAGTTGTAAAACTCTCCAAACCTGTGTTTTCTACTCTGTAAAACATGGTTACAAGCACCTACTTTGCAGAGCTGCTGTGAGGGTTCGATTAGAAAGTATTCATGTAAACATCCAGCGGAGGGCCTTGTACACAGTCAGCACTAAATAAATAACAGTGTTTACATTATTAATAAAAACACAGGACACACTCTGTCTGCAAATTTACTCACCTTAAAATGTGCAGAGAAAATAGATATGAAGGTTCTTTATTTCTCAGTAACTGATCTCTTCTTCTATATGGGCTCCCCACAAGGGCGAAAGGGATCTTAGAGCCAAGAAACTTATTCTGATTTAATAATTTAAATCTACAGGCAATGTTTAAATCTCTTTTGGTGAGTGCTGTCTCTTCAGGTATAAATATGTAGACTCTCAGGTGACTGTTCCCTCCCTGAGTAGTGAGGACTAGATTCAGCAAATAAAAATATATGGTATGCAGTCACACTTGAATTTCATGTAAACTACAAATATTTTTTAGTAAATTCTGCACATATATAGGAAGAAAATATTTATTGTTTCTCTAAAGTTCACATGTAATGAGGCATCCTGCATTTTATTCAAACCCTATGTAGGGGAAGGGGACACAGCATTGAGAAAAGGGCCCTTGGACATCCTGGACTTTGGATGTCCCCTGGGTAGTGTCTGGGTCCAGTCCCCGAGCAGTGGACAGGCCTCCACTCTGATGTCCATGGCTGACATGACCCACAGTGTGTGTCTGAGCTTAGCCAGCACCTGTGGGTGTGCACTGGCCAAACCCAGCCACCCACCTCTCCATGGAGGACTTTTGGCTTTTCTGCCATATCCTCTTGGGGCCCTGGACTGGGAAGTCCACTCGGCGACCCTGCAGTAGGCCTTGGAGCCCTCACCAGGGTGGGATCCTTGGCAGATTCCTGGCTCTCAGTTCAGCCTCTTGTCACAAGGCCCCTTGGAAGCATGGGTGAGTTCTGATGGTGAAGCCAGGAACTCTAGACTCTAGCCGTCCTTCTGCCCAAATATGAGGTGTCCTGCAGCTTCGATGCAGCCACCCCCTGTGAGTCCACAGCTCCACAGACTCCCCAGCCTGCAGCAGAGCCCAGGCTGCAGCCCTGGCCACAGTGCCCCCACTGCCCACTGGCCTGCTCATCCTTTCTCCCTCCGTTCTCTGACAGCTTCCCAGAGACAAGGGGGCAGCCTTCCCCTGCAGTCCGCCACCAGCACGTAACTGGGCACTGACTCAATTCAAAACACCACTCTAGATGCTAAAAACAGCAGCAGCTAATGAGACCGGTTCTTGCTGTTGTGGAGCTGACATCAGTGCATTAAGTGGGGGAGGGGGGGACAGTGGGCAGACGCGGGGCCAGTTACACGCTGAGGGTCCCGACTTGAGAGTGCACGGGAATGAGCCCCGTGAAGCACAGCTGGTGCCTGGTCCGGCAGGGGTTCAGTCTGGGTGCGTGGTCTGGGGCAGGGCTGTTCTTTCATTCTGAGCATGAAGAGAAAGACAAGCCGTGGCTGTGTCTGGGTCAGCTCACTCCAGGCAGGAGATCAACCGCCAGCCTCTTCACCTGTTTTCAAAAAGAGATTTTAAAAAAAAATCAGAAAGCCCTTTTGATTTTCTTTCTATGCTCTCCTTTTGCTAAAAAAAAATTTTTTTAAATCAATCTACGGAGGAAGTTTGTCAGGGGCCACTCTGTCCTGAATTGTGCCTTCCCCTCCTCCCTGCTGGGAACTGTCCCCATTCCCGGAGCTGAGAGCCACCTGCTGGTGATTCAAGGGAAAACTGAAACGCGGTTGAACATTTTCAAAATATTCCAGTTGCATTACTAAGTGTTTACAAAGTGTTAAGAGACCAGCGGTTGGAGTGACTTCCTTCCTGGAGGAGCCAGCAAACACATCTTCCCAAAGGCTGACTTTGCACCACGGCTCGAGTAACTCCCCGGAACTCAGTGATGCCATCATGGAACTGTGTCTGGGTGATAAAAATGAGGCTGTAAGGGTATAAGCCCAATGTAATACCTTGTAAAACGATGTCATATGTCATCACAATAATTCACAAGCATCCCCCATGAACTGGGTTCGTTGTGATTGAGGTGGGCAGAGTCCAGGCCCAGCCTCTGGTGGCCCTGCCGTCCGGCCTCTGTCCCCACACGCCCCGGATCTGCCTCTGTGTGCAAAGCTCACCTTCTTTGCCTTTGTTCTCAACTGAACTAACAACCTCATTTCTGTTTCTTTCCTGGCATCTCTTCTCTACCCAACACAGGTCCTGGCGTCCCAAAGGTGACAGTGCACAGCACAGCGGATAAGAGAAGTAAGTGCTTTTTTTTCCTTGTATCTTCCCGAGGCTCAGGAAAGGGAGCAAAAGCGCTCCATGCCCACACTTTCCTGTTCAGAAACAGATGGGTCGCTTCCCCGAAGTTCAGAGTAGGCCCTGCTGGTCACCAGTACTGAGGAAATGCCCTGGCAGGGAGGGCCGCGTCACCCAGCAGGAGGTCTACAGACCCCTTTATGAATGTTCAGCCCAGAGGGCCATCGTCTGCAATTCTCAGAGACGGGGTGGATTAGGACGGGGCTTTTGTAACCTGCCATGACAGCCACTCCTCCGAGAGCCTCCACCAGGAGCAAGTGGGACTCAGAGCACCTGGGACCACTTCTGTCACTATGGGCTGGGGTATCATCACGTGATAGGCCGCAGCCCCGCCACTTTCCTGGCTTAGCTGTTTTAGAAGATGCCATCTTTGGGGGTCCTGCGAGAAGGGGACACAGGACTCTATACAATTTTTATAGCTTCCTGGGACTCTATAATGATTTAAGATTTATTTTTTAAAAAACATCTATGGTCTGATAAAAAAAAAACACAAAACTATCTCTAAACTTTAAAGAAATGTGATACGTTCTCTGGCTGTGCTTACAAAAATTCACTTAAATGCTTTTATTTGCTTCTTTATGGGATGGTATTATTAATCTACTCTAGCCAAAAAGTTAATATAGCACCACTTTTTTGAGAAGGAATTTTGACTTTTAAGACACCCTCAGGCCTGGGTAGGGTCGCTCCCTTGAGGATCCTGGGGCCTGGAGCTTGAACACATTCAGTGAGGCCCTGGCGCCCCGGCGCTGCTAGAGCCACTTCCCAAGGCTCGTGTGTGAATGAAGATGAGCAGAACTACGTCTGAGGCACCCGTAACATCGAGAGGGCATTTTATTTATTCCATGTATAAATAAGGTAACATGTAGGTGGAGTGAGATGTGATTCTTTGAGAATCAGGTAAGAACTCAGGGAATGTCTCCTGGTGTGGGTGACATTCTAAGGTCTCCCAGACCTGAGCAGGAGCTCTCCCAGGAAACCAACCCACACCTTTCCTCCTGGTGGTAGACTAGCCACGTTAACCAACCAGTCCACCTGATACTGACCTATCAGAGACTCTAGAATGTCAGCCGTATTCCATTTACATGAAGATGTGTTTTGAGGAAGGCTTTTACTGTTTGCAGTTGAACTGTCACTTGTGTGACTGTGACTCCTGGAGGCAGAGACGGACCCAGCAGGTTGAGAATTGAGAGGCAGGATGAGGGGCATGACACGGCAGGGTCCCTTCTTCCCTACGTGATATCTAGCAGTGAACCTGAAGGGGACACCCTTGTACTTTATCTTGGCAAAGTGCTGATTAATGGGAAAGTGGGCAGTGTTTATATCCCGCGGTGACGTGTGCAATTCTTCTCATCACGTCCATTTTACAAGCCCATTTATGCAGCTGCGTGTGAGCCCTGGCTTTCCTGCAGCCTAACTCAAGCTCGGGACATTCCGTTCTCCCTCACCTCTCTCTGCACTTCTAATGTAGTTAAATCTCTTTCTGCATGCTGACATAAGCCACGCTTTAACTTGGAAAAAAGATTAAATGTGGCTGAGTCAGTGCAACACCCCAGCCCAGGAGGAGACAAGGGTCTCCCAAGGATCAGCACCTTTTCATGTCCAGACTTTGTGGTTTGGGCAAAGCCAGGAGAGCAGTCCAGAGCACCAATGTCCCCGTGCTCAGCACCGTACCCAAAAGTCCCCCTTTCCACATTCACTCCTGTAGGCTAACATGTCCTGTCTCCATCTGGAGGCTTCTTTGCAAATATAAAAATCCCTTATATCAGGTAGGGTCCCATTTGGACAAGGGTAACAAAACTCAAATTTGCTTTTGCTCACAGAAGCAGGAGGCAGAGGCTCCTGGGCCCCCCGCAATCCTCCCGCCTGTCCAGCTGCCGTCTAAGGCTAAAGCTTTCACCTGCAAGGTTGCTGTAGGACACACAGGGCTGGGAGCTGGAGGAAGGAAGGGACAGAGGGCGAGTTCCCATGGATGAGACGGTCTCCTCCAGACCATCCTCCCCCAAGTGCCACCCCAACACACCTGTTGCATCTCATTGTCCCCAGCTCACACCCAAGCCCAGTCCTGGCCACAGGGGCTGGGACATGGCCTTTACCTGAGCTCTACAGCACCTACAAGACAGTCAGGATTTTATTCCTAAGTCACAACAGCTGCTGTGACAACCCCCACCTAGATCACGCCAGCTTAGCACACGCACCTGTAGGCCGAGGTCATAAGGGACCAGACCATGTATGGGAAGTTACTCTGTCCCAGCCCTGCAGTTAACAGGGTGAGATGAAGGGGCTGGAGGGCCAGTTCTCCCTGAGGCCGAGGGGCGCCATCTGTGCCG
The DNA here is from genome assembly GCA_963573935.1 of Arctocebus calabarensis. NCBI lineage: Eukaryota > Metazoa > Chordata > Mammalia > Primates > Lorisidae > Arctocebus > Arctocebus calabarensis. Next base: position 27,230 of record CAUYON010190810.1, read on the forward strand.
GCCTCTCCCAGACTTCTGCTGGCCATGTTGGCACCCCAGGACTTGTCAGCGTCACCCCAGGTCATCCCCACGCGCCACTCTCCTTGCATGTCTATGCAGTATCCTCTAAGTTCAGGACAGGGTCCTACAGGGTTAGGGCCCAGCCGAATGATCTCATCTCAGCCATGCAAAGGACCTGGTTTTCAAATACAGCCATAGTAACAGCTCCCAAGGGTTAGAGCTTCAACATGATTTTGGGGACACAGCTTTCTGCACTTGGTCAGACAAGCCTCTCTCACACACAGCCCGGTTGCTGTGCCCCTGACTACACTGCTCTCCCAGTCCCCTCGGGGACGAGCGGGTTCCTCCTCCCTGCCACCCCACCACCCTCAAGGCTTCTCCCTCTGCCACATGGGTGGTAGGAGAGAAAGTGGGATGTGTGGGGGCACCTTGGAAGCCCAGAGGCAGCCTTTGTATTTCTGCTGGCCAGAACCTGCAGCAAGAGCTGGCCACCTGGGAGGGTGGGAGGTGAGGGGTGCTCCCGGTGACCGCCGCGTGCAGAGAGGAGGAGGAGAGTGTTGGTCGGTGGCTGGCCAGAAAGGAGTGTCTGAGCAAAGAAGTGCTGCCCGTCTTCATGTGGACACTTGGGCCTGAGCTGGTGGCATGCTGGAGAACTCTCTGGGGGCAGGTTTCTCCAGGAGGAGCTGCGAGAGCAGGCAGGAGGCTCCATGCAGAAAAGTCATGGGGGACGGGATGTCCAGCTAGGGGAGCCTTTCGGTTGGGACATGAGGGCACAGAACACCAAGGAGACAGAGGTCATGGCATGAGACCTTGAGGCCTGGACCCTGCATTTAAAGAGCTTGGAACCCACACCCCTGTGCGTGTGCCTGGACTCTCTCACCTTGCCTTGCTTCACAGAGAAGGAAAGACAGCTCTGACAGCTCAGGAGCAACAAATCTCAGTGAGAGGAGAGTCTGGAAATCAGTTTTGAGAGAGAAGCAGGCCAGGTATGGTGGCTGACACCTGTAATCCCAGCACTCTGGGAGGCCGAGGAGGGTGGATCACCTGAGCTCATGAGTTCGAGACCAACTTGAGCAAGAGTGTGACCCCATCTCTAAAAACTAGCCAGGCATTGTGGTAGGTGCCTATCGTCCCAGCTACTCAGGAGGCTGAGGCAGGTGGATTGCTTGAGCCCAGGAGTTTGAGGTTGCTGTGAGCTGTGATGATGCTACTGCACTGTCCCCAGGGTGATGGAGTGAGATTCTGTCTCAAAAAAAAGCAGAGATGGCTAGGTGCGATGGCTCACACCTGTAATCCCCAACACTTGGGAGGCCAAGGCGGGCAGATTGCCTGAGCTTACAGATTTGAGACCAGCCTGAGCAAGAATGAGACTTGTCTCCAAAAATAGCCAGGCATTATGGCAGGTGCCTGTAGTCCGGCTAATCGGGAGGCTGAGGCAAGAGGATTGTTTAGGCCCAAGAGTCTGAGGTTGCTGTGAGCTATGATGCCACAGCACTCTACCAAGGGCAGCAAAGTGAGACTCTGTCTCAAAAAAAAAAACACAGAAAAGGAGAGGAAGGGAGGATGTGTGTGGAGAACAGCGAGAAGCTACATAACAAGTCTAGAGAGCCTGCCCAGACTTTTAAAAGATTAAATAAAATGTTTGCAGTTGTTACACCTGCTCAGTCCATCAGTAAACACCACCATGTGCACCTTACTTGCCAGTCTTGGTGTGGGCCTCGAAGGCTCCAGGGAGGATGGGAGGTGAGGGGTGCTCACTACCTGACTTGCAGATAGTTACCTGAGCAGGAGACAGAGACCTTGGCACCCTGGACACGCCCGGTTCCCTCTGCTCCGCCTTGGAGGACCCACCTGCAGGCACGGGCAGGTGGGAGGCGGGAGCCAGGGGCTGTAGCCCGGACTGAGTGGCCAATGTGCTCACGGAGCTGCAGCCCCCAGGTGCCGCCGGTGGAACCTCTCTGGCCTTCCCAGTGAGTTTTCCTTTTGTAGTGTTCAGTGTCCCCTTCAAAGCTCTATAGCCTGTCACTCCCCTAGCTGTGTCTGTCCTGGACAAAATGCCCTGACTTCATTTTGTCTGTCAAAGTGGTGGTCCCTGCTGAGGAGGCAGGTGCCTGGCACTCCCGGCCGGGGCATAGTGTCTGCTGCACAGCACGGTCGGGCTACGCCAGGGTGCAGAGGCCTCTATACAGGGTCACATTCGAGGTGCGACTCAGGCAGGCGACAAAGCGTTTGACAGGATACACTTCACGGACCGGCCTTCGGGCCTCCAGTAGGTTCTGGGTCAGTTGATCTGAAAGGCAGCTGGCAGGCAGAGTTCCAGGAGCAGCACGTGGTCAGCGGGAAGCAGCCCCCTCCCCAAGACCCTTCACCTGCAGGCCCCGCACTACTGTGGTTCCCCACATCAGAGTTTGCATGTCCACCTCACACATGCTTCTTCCATCAGATGCTCCATTGTGAGCACCTCAGACAAACTTCTTCAGTTGGGGGCCACAGAAGGGCAGGGGTCTCAGGGCAGTGGTCAGGACTGTGGCTGCAGCCAACACTTCTCAGGCCCGTGCCCTGGGCTGCTGCTGCTCTAAGACCAGCTGCAGGGCCTATTTCTATACCCGTTTTCAGTTCCAAAAGCCGAGATGGGGGCTCAGGTGAGCTGCCCAAGTGCACCTCCAACCCAAGCAGCCTGCTTCCACCGAGCCAGCTCTTGCAAATACACATGACCATCCAGCTCCTGCCTCACCATCGGGATGTCACAGGACAGCTCCAAGCCCCCAGCTCTGTCCCTCCTGTACTCTGCAGACAGGAGTCTGGGACACCAAGGCAGCTTTGCTCTCAGTTCACCCCCAGAGCTTTCTCCATGGCCCTCTGCCTCCCCGTACCCCTGGGCCCACACAAGCCCACCTGGTGAGTGTGCACCATGGCACCTTCCCCACTCTGAGGCTCCTCCCACGTCACAGGGAGGAGACGTCCCTTGAGCCCCAACAGCATATGAATCTGTGCGGGGGCGGAGTGGGTGTGTGGGACCCAGGGTGCAACTTCCCATGGAAAGCAGCCACCCCAGTTCCATGGGCGGGAGGGCTAAGCCCTTGAATTTCACACTCTCACACTGGCCTCTGAGTCCCAAGGTGGCACCCGCAGCCAGCATCTCTCCTGTGGATCGTGTGATTGTAGCACCATTTCCAGCCATGTCAGCACGCCTTGGGCTTTCCGGGCAGCTTTAGGCCCTCCTGGAACGGCCCTACAAGTTTAACTGCTCACCCAAGATTACGCAGCAAAGTTCAGGAACAGGACTGTGAGTCCCATCCAGGAGTGGGACTCGAGTCCTGGCTTCTCCGACCCCAAAGCAGGTGCTCTTGAATCCTGCTAGGGGTGAGGGGAGGCCACCCCAGGACCCCAGCCTCCCAACCACCTGTGCTTGCGTCATTGACACCTAGCTAATGTGCTCACAGCAGTATCCACTGTGACCACTGAGCAGTTGGCCCAAAATCAGCCTTGGTTTTGCTCAGCCCCGGTGAGGCAGTGCCAAGTTGCACGTGGGGGTTTGTGCCTCATGCCACCTGTGAACAGGGCATCCCCCAGGTGAGGAGGCCCTTCTGAGCCTCCCTGCAGGGTGAGCTGGGGCCCTGTGCCTGCAGCCTGGTGGGGCAAAAGGACAGGGAGCACCCGAGAGCTGGATTCTGTCAGGACACCCACGAGGACAAGGGCCTGGGACACTACGTGTCGCCTGGCTGGAAGGCCTTAGGAGCTTGGGGCCCTGACTCCATCATATGGTCTTACTCCAGCCCTGCTGTGAAATTTGAAATTACTGTTTCAGAATTCTTTGTCCTTTCTCCTCCTCTCCCCCTATGACCCCAAAGCCACCCTGGGAATATTTGACTTTTTCCTCTTTGGAAAATCTTATCTGCAAATAGAGCCTGCGGGTGTGCACAGATGTGACTCTGAATTATTTAAAAGCTGTTTCCTTAAGAATGTAATTACAGTTGTGACCAACACACACTCAATGCGGTGTCCAAGTATTCAAATGACTCAGGCATCTGGATGGAAAGCGAACAAAATCAGAGTTAATGTGCTCCGCTTTTAATGTAAGCAGGACAGGCAGCGCGGCCAGACTTGGGAGGCCGGTCAGCATGAGACTCGCACCTGCCCCGACTCTTGGCCGGTTCCGGACAGATGCGCAGGCCGTGGAGCTCCAGGGCAGCCCTCCCCCTCAGGCAGTGCCCTGTCCCTTGGCAAGTTCCTGAACTTGGGTCACTGGTCAGCCCTGCTCCTGCTCCTGTTTAGGCTTGAACCCCTCCCGCTCTCCACAGCCGGGTTTCCATGAACAAAGCCAGCCCCACTGCCTGGTGACATCAGGACATCTGTGAAATCACACCGGGTGCAGGGGGTTGTGGCTCTGCCGTCCCCGCCTTGCTCCTGGGGAGCCAACCTGTACCATGCACAGATACAAGGGGCATGCCACATGAGCGGAGTGACCAAGGCCCCGCTGTCACCAAGGAGTATGGCCATTGTCCCGTAGGTCCCAGGAGTGACACTGTCAGATTTTCCTCTCTGGAGGTGTATGCTCACTACGTGCAGGGTGGGGCGAGAGGGTCCCACACCACAGGCAGTGGGGCTGCTGGGGGTGAGGAAGGGTCCCCACTAGCACACAGCAGGTAGTGAGGGCTCTTCTCTGAAGCTGGTAGGGAGGAAGGGAGGAACTTGGCTCAGGGACGTCAGAGCTGCCGTCTGCTGCTCTGCAGTCTAGGGCGAGTGTGGCATTCGCTGAGTGTGGCAAAGCCCAAACAGAGGGGCTGGGCACCCCTGTTGGGGTCTCTGTGGGTGCAGGGGCAGCAGCTCACCAGCCCATTCGTGTCTGGAGAAGGTCCCCCCATTTTGTGAAGTAGCTGCATGGAGCCCTGATGCCCAAAAGAAAGGCCCGGCCAGAGGCAGCCTGCCCAGTCACAGCCATGGAGCTGGCACCTGAGCCCAGGCTGCCCAGAAAACACAACTGGTTTTCAGACATGGAGGTGAAGGCCAACTCTGTCCCTGGCATTCCGAAAACAGCCCTGGTGCCTAATTGAAGCATATTTCAAACGTGTGCCCAAGTCCCATAGTTTTCAAATATTGTAAGGAGCAAGTCGGTGACCAAATACACAAAGTCCTTTTTTAAAGTGGTGTTTGTGCTGGGAGCCCTCACCAAGATGTGTCCCATCAGGGATAAACTAGGCCAAGTTTCCTTAATTAGCTTTGCTCCTGAATCTCCAAAAGATTTTTGAAAAGTCAGGTAACCCCATACACATGTGCAAGGTGTCACCTGAAGTTTTTCCTCATTAAAGAGTGTCACAGAATAAATTTTCAGCATACTTAGAACATTTTCTTTTTTCTTTCTTTTATTTATTTATTTATTTTTTGTTATTGCAGTTTGGTCAGTGCCAGGTTTGAACCCGCCACCCTCCGTATATGGGGCCAGCGCCCTACTCACTAAGCCACAGGCACCTCCCAACTTAAAACATTTTCATTTTTAAATCAAATCATTGCATAATCCTATGTTGTCTAAATACCACAGCATTTGCTATCTGCCACCATCTACCCCAGCATTTCTTGAGATCATTCCTCCAAGACTCAAGCCTTTGTCATATAGGCCCAGAAATCCTCCAGAGATTTGTTTATTTTTTTTAATTTCTTGTGACCATGAGACCATAACTGTTACTTGTTTTCCTTTGGATTGATTATCACATATCACATTACAGACTTTGATGACAGTAGACATAAAAATGATAGATTCTCTGGAATGTGTGTCCTAGTGAGATTGGCGTGGTTCTTTCTCACTATCCTCGAATGAATGGGTGGCTCTTACTGATCTCAGAAGGTGCGTGCCCCTATGTTTGTCCTTCTTTTGCTGGTGGCTTCCTGTGCTTCTTCAGAAAATCCAGACATGTGAATAAATAAATGGAGACTTGGAGATGTGTTACAGCAATGCCACTTAAATTGAACACTTTCTGAGCCACATACCAAAAATTGTTGCCCATCTATCATCTGTCATTAGGGTTCTTTTTAACAATCTATCAACTTTTAGCCCAGTTAGACTCCTCTTCGGTTTTGCTAAAATTAAAGGACTACACGCTGAGGGCTGGGAACTGGCTCCGTGGAGCCCACCCCGTGTCTGTGCATCTGTGGCACATCTTCTGGATTCTAGGTGCTTACACGGCCAGCCTACCCGGAAGGTGGCATGAGGCTGGTTTGCACATGGCCCAGCACCCTAGGTGGCGAGCTGGCACATGGCTAAGGCCAAGTGGAGGGCAGGCCAAGTGCCTGGTGTGTCTGCAGGTCCATTTCCCCTCTCTACCAGGGGCACACTAGAGAAGGGCTGGAGGCTTCACAGCTCTTGGTGCCACACAGAGCACCTGCACCAGCCAGCGAATCCTCCCTAGCTGGGAACAGAGTTAATCTGGGTGGGGACACGCGCGCATTCCACACACACCCCCCAGCTTCTCTTGTAGACACGTGAGAAGGGGAGCAGGCTGGCCCTCTCTGCTTAGGTCAGCCGCCTGGTGTTTTCCCTTAAGGTCTGGTCATCAGTTTTCCAAAATTTAGCCCAGCGTTGGTTCCAACAAGACCCTGAAACAACCGGGCCACTTGGAAGCACGGCTCCGAGCAGCTCCTAGGCCGCCCGTGGGCACAGTGAGGGAGGCGGCCTTGTGAGTGGGCGTTTGTCTCTGTGGTTTGACCGTGTCCAGATCTGATAATAGCTAATTCTGCCAAATATTAGAGGGGCTCACATTTAATTAAGGAGTGGCCGTTTGTATGCTCCAGGCTGGAGGTCCCCACTGCCCTGAAGTCTAAAGAAGAGGCCTCCAGGGAATACGCCAATCTTTCCTTATTTCTCTGCTGAGCCCCCTCTCTCTTTGAATGCAATTATGGGAACAAATAAAATGGCTTAACCCAACTCCCCTGTGAGACAGTCCGCTCTCTGCTGATAAAACCAGTTGTGTGGGCAATCATTAAATGAGAAATCTAATATTTAACTAAATTTAATAGTCTGTGGCTCTGGTGCTTTCCCGTGTAAGGTGGGATTTCAGCAGAGGAGAGTTATTGTTCAAACGCCGCCCCATCGCCCGTGAGTGATGAGAACACCTCGGGTCCCCCGCGTGGAGGTCCGGGATCTGTGACAGGGTGTCGGTGGCAGTTCTGTGTCCCCTCTTCCTCTCAGGGAGCTTAACCTTGCGGCAGGGAAACACTGCTGTTCCCTGAGCTTGAAATTTGTCCTCGGTAATCACCATCAGAGACTCACGATGATGCCGGAAGTATCAAATTCAACTACCGACACGTGGAGAAAAGAGCCTGTTTTAATTGTGAGACTTGAGCCAAAATGTAGACTTGGTCACTAACTGGAGACACTTAGTTTCCAGGAGTGAATTGGATTCCACATAGTTCCACCCGGGTTACTGCATAGTAGTGCGTTTCGTCCCCAGGATGAGGGGGGGAAATGAAGCCAGGAAAGCGACCAAAACTCCCACATTTGGTGTTGAGGGCACACAGAGAGCTTGGCGGGGTGGGCAGGCCTTCTGTCTGAGGAGGTGACACTCAACTTGAGGGAAGATTTCAGATCTGGGGGAGCAGGTGCAAAGACCCTGAGGCACCCAGGAACTTGGGAAAGGCTGTAATGCCCCCTGCTGGTCTTCCCCCCCTATACGTGTGGCCAGAACATGAAGGTCAGTAGTTACAATCTCATAAACCAGCTCCTCTCAGCTGTGTGCCTGCAGTGTCTGCACATTAAAGGGCTGAGGGCGTTTGGACTCAGCAGAAGCTTGCTGTGCTATCTCAGGTCCCTTAGGGACATGCCTTGGGGTAAAGCAGACAGTGACCCCACGGGCAGTGTGGAGGGGGGGCTCTCCCAACTCGCGTGCAGGATCCTGGGCAGAGTGCACCATCCCTGCAGCCAAGATTGGGTGTCTCAGAGTTGAGGTCGGGCCTCACTGGACTTCCCTGGGATTTAACCACCACTCGCGACCCCCACAGATGCAGTTCTACAGGGGAATTTTTTGCAGGGTTACTCCAACTTCAGATTCTACCCATTTGAAAAACAAAGTACTTTCTCCATTTCTTCCCTTACTTTCCATCAAAGCTAAAAATTTAAATATATAAGTTGTAATTTGTAAATCATTTCTGTTTTTTCTGGTTTGTGTTTGTTTGTTTGTTTGTTTTGAGACAGAGTCTCACTCTGTCACCCTGGGTAGAGTGATGTGGCTTCACAGCTCACAGCCACATGAAACTCTTGGGCTCAAGTAATCCTCTTGCCTCAGCTTCCTGAGTAGCTGGGACTACAGGCACCTGCCACAACACCTGGCTAGTTTTTCTATTTTTATTAGAGATGAGATCTCACTCTTGCTCAGGCTGATCTTGAATTACTAAACTCAGGCAATCCACCCACCTGGGCCTCCCAGAGTGCTGGGATTACAGACACGACCCCCTGCACCTGGCCATCATTTTCGTTTTGTCTATCTGCTGGGAACTGCCACAAACCCCCGACTCTCCGCAGATGCTGCCAGGCTGCTCGGTGGCAATCCTTAGGACCCCCAGTAACACCAGGAGCTGGACATCATTCCACAGATACAGCCCCTGGTTGCCGGGTCCCCTTGTTGGAGCGATCACTCAGCTCCCAGTCGTCACGGGGAGCGCGCGCCTACAGAGTAGCTTCTTTTCAAAAGGGTTATAAGGGAATAGCTCAACATGGATTGGGACAGTTTGTGATAGTAGTTGTAGCTGTTTCAAAGTAACTTGGCGAGCCAAAGATAGAGTCCTTTGAAAATAAAGTTTCCTTTAAGGATGAGCCACAACATGTGGGCTTAGCATGGGAAAGGAGGAAGGAAGTCGGGTAGTGAGACGAGGTAGAATGGCCATGTCAGTACACAGTGGGCTCAGGAGGGTCCCTTGCAGCTGCAGTACACAGTGAGCTGACTGTGCGCCTCACAGCCTGAGCAGTGAGGACCCAGCGCATGTGAGCTGACTGTGCACCTCGCAGCCTGAGCAGCGAGGACCCAGCGCCTGTGGGCTGACTGTGCGCCTCGCAGCCTGAGCAGTGAGGACCCAGGGCATCTGTGCCACAAGTGTAGAGTCGGCCTCCGTGCCGCCAACACGGAGTGAGAGGGGTCAATCCCACTGTGCTGTAATGTGTAGCCATGTGACTTTATTGTCACCAAATATAATTATCCAAAGACCAGATAATCTTATGTTTAAGGTAACAGCTCAGAATCTGTTTTTCTGGGAAATTTTAATAAAGATAACCCTCGAGTTTCCACCATCCTTGCCTTCCCTTCTCATGTTATTACAGCCACAGTTTTTAGGAATCCACTTGGCCTGAAAGATATAGTGTTGATTTTCCTAAAACTAGCAGGTTTGAGATGACTCATCCCCAAACTCCTGCACCCCTGAGAAATGCCAGGGGCACGAGCGTCGAAGGGGGGAGGGGCGCCTCATTCGGGGATGAGGAGGGGGCTGGCCCACACGACTGGAGCGGTTTTGAGATCTGTACAATGGAAATGGAGACAATCACCACCAGGACCGCTGTGGAAATTCGTGCTCTGATGCGTGTGGAGACCTGCGGGCTGTGACAGTATTCAGCAAGTAATCACTGGATCTCAATGCATCATGTTTTCCCTTCTTTCAGAAATTTTTGACCTAGAAACAAATGAACATGTGCAGAAGGCCATAGATGACCGGCAGATGCCAACAATAGAATACGGGAAGATCGAGATTGATGATTACAGTAAGTGCTGATACCCCTTCACCCCGCCAGACTCCACTGTGAGCTGGCCGGCCACCACGGCTGGATGCAGGGCACGGCAGGACCCCAGCACCACACACCCCTGCACCACGTGGCCCCAGAATCACACAGCCCAGCACCACACGCCTCAGCACCACGCAGGCCTTAGAATCACACAGCCCAGCACCACACAGGCCCCAGCACCACACGGTCCCAGAATCACACACCCCAGCACCACAAGGTCCCAGAATCACACAGCCCAGCACCACACAGGCCCCCAGCACCACATGGCCCTAGAATCACACAGCCTAGCACCATACAGGCAGTCTCCTTCCCTGCCAGCTCATCTGCTCTGACCTTACTACATTCAGAACCATGATACTTTGGTAACAAACCAAAAAGTCAAGTTGTAGGATCCTCTCCTTTCTGACTGAACCTTTCTCCTTTGCTGAGCATGTCCCAACACCATGCAGGGCACACCTCCTCCTTCTGGAAGCCCCTTTTCTGTGCCGTGCAGTGCCTGTGCTGTCGTCAGCTTCCCTCTAAACATGGGTCCTGGACTGATGCCGGGTCATCCTTGCCACCAGAGTTCACGTGATGAGGGATTTGTGTGTTAGTTGCCTAAGAAGCATCTGTCTCTGCCTGTGCCCACTTTCTCTTGAACTGTCCACCATTTAGTAAGCTTTTCTGGGCGCTGACCTTGTGCTCATATTGTGGGCACCAAAGCCCCAGTGGGGTGACTGGCCTTGGGCGCCCATCTTAGGAGGGAGACAGAGTCCCACTGCCTCAACTCACCTCTGTGCAGGGGCTCCCAAGTCAGCCAGGCAGCAGTTTCCTAACACCCCATAGAAATTCACCCCCCAGCACCCCAAATGTGAAATGGCCACAGCTCCCCCAAGATTCTCCCTAGTACACATTTACACATGGCACCTTTTCACTTGGGGTGTTTGAAGATGCCTTTGAGTCCCCTACTCAGACGCCACTTCTCTGTCATCTCTGGAGCTGTAAGTAAGTTTTGCCTCCTGTGGGAACGTCTGGTACTTTGTGCCGAAGAGGAAGAGAAGGTTGTGGGGTTCTAGGGAAAGTGTTCAGACTGAGAAGCAGGAGGAACGCGGAGCTGTAGGAGCCGTGCTTGCTGTCCCTGCACCGTCCTGGGGGCCTCTGTCTGCCTTTCCCCTTCAGGAGCCCAGTGGCTTGTCACCTGGGTGGGGGGCCCTGGGGTATTAGCCAGCGTCCCTGCACTCAGCAGTGCAGAGAAGACACAGCCGCCCGACAAGTGCGTGAGACAGAAACAGACTCCCCAGTGCACGCGTGCAGCCGCCTCCTGCTTCCCAGAAGCAAACCACCCTGGAGCTGGGCCAGAGGTGCCGAGGGGCCAAGCCACGCTGCCAGGTTGCACGGACTGTGGGACTGGACCGGCTCCTCGAGTCACTTTAGTTTGGCAGAGAAGAGGAAAGAGTACAGTGAGCGGCCAGCCGAGGGGCTCAGCCCAGAATAACCGCAATTTGCCCAGACATGTCAGGAGGGCTCCTTCGAGTCCCAGCCTTTGGGAAACCTGGGCTGAATTCTGCTGAGGGACCCTCACCACCCACCCCATGCTCACCATACCATCTCTGCAGCCACACAGGCCCCTCAAGGAAACATCCTGGCCCCACCCCTTGGCATCAGCGGTTACGCCCTGTCAGAACTTCTCTAGACGTGGCTGGAGTACAGGCAGTTCCCTGCTCTCCTGTGGGGTATCAGAAAAGCTGAGATGTGGCAAGTTTTGCATCCACACACACACACACACACACACACAAGTACAGACCCCTTGGAGGCAGAGATGGTGAAGGAAATGAACACGGAGGCTTGCAGGGGCGGGGGACGGGGGGTCAAGGGAGGGCAATTACACCAAGGAAACCGTAAATGGAGCTGTGACAATCTGCTGCAGCCAAGAAGTGTGATGTGTGGTCCCCCGCCCATCGCACCCCCTCTCAGAACCCCTTCACTGCTCCTTCTTTGGGGGCCAGGCTCCAAAAAACAAGACAAGCAGACTCCCTCTGAACCCCCAGGCTGGCTCTCCAATTCTGCTCCTCTGTGCCCAGCTCACAACCTGGTGCGAAGGTCACCCCTCCTCTCTGCGGCCGAGACCCTCAGAAGCAAATTGTGATGTTCCATCCTGCGCTAATCCTCTCTCCGTATAGGCTGTCCTCAGAGGTGGATGGGCACAGCCTTTAATGCAGGGGCTGGTGTTGGAAGGACACCCCTTTGGGGTCACAGAAAATCTGAAAGACGTGGACCCTACCCTGGGGGTGGTTTTGTTTGAGACAGTCTCACTATGTCACCCTTGGTAGAGTGCCAAGGCATCACAGCTCACAGCAATCTCAAATTCTTGGGCTCAAGCAATTCTCTTGCCTCAGCCTCCCAAGTAGCTGGGACTACAGGCACCCACCACAATGCCTGGCTATTTTTTGTTGCAGTTGTCATTGTTGTTTAGCTGGCCTGGGCTGGGTTTGAACTGGCCAGCCCTGGTTATGTGGCTGGCGCCGTAACCACTGTGCTACGGGTGCCAAGCCTCCTGGTAGTTTTTTATTGTTTTAATTTTCCCGTTACCAGAGGCTGAAGATATTTTTTAGAAAACTAAGAAGTCTTCCCGAAGGGCTCCCCTGAAAGCCTGCAGCCAGTCAGAACCTGGTTTCCAAGGTCTTCCCTTGGGCCTTTCAGTGGCAGATCGCAGCCCAGACCGTGTTTTATGGATATTTAAATGATGAAGTCCAAGGTCCGCCTGGCTGCCAGTCCCTGGGACATTGATCCAATTTGCAAGCCATTAACATTCTGCTCAAGTCCCTCCTCAGAAGAGGGGTCAGAGCAGGCTGCCCAGCAACTGCCCCAGCCGGTGTGTCTACAGGGTAATTGTATTGAAAAGCCACTAATTCTGATTTAATTGCGGTGCCTTTGGTAATCGGGTTATAGCGAAATGTCAGTAAATAAAATCTGACTCGGGCAGGAAGGTTTGCGGGGAGGGCTAGAGAAGCAGGGCCGATATTGCGTGAGATTTGGTGCCGACTGTCCCTCCCCCGTGACCTCAGGTCCACCCCCAGGCCCCCTCTGACTGTGCAGCATGGTCAGACCTGTCAAGGGTCCCCACCTCGCTGTCCCTTCCCATCCCGATCGCCAGCCGTGTCACAGACACTGTGAAGTCACTGTGCGTTGCAGCGGCCAGCCCGCTTCTTCCTCCTGGAATTGTACTGCAGCAGCTGTCGGGCTCCAGGCCTCCCACGTGCAAGAGGAAGTTTAGGCTTCAGACACCTTGTGCTGGTGGGATGACTTGCTCAAAGCCACATAGCAAACTGGAGTCCCTGCGGGGAAACTCTAGGCCAGCCTGGGTTTGTGGGCTTCCTCCCATGCCCCTCAGCTCCCCACACCCCACAGTCACCCGCCAGCCCCCCGAGGCTGCATGGGGATCACCCCTCCTCCCCTTCCTGGCCCTAGTTGCCCCCTCACCAGCTGCTGTGTTTGGCCTCTCCCTAGACCTGCCCATGCAGATCCTGAAGCCAGCGACCTTCACCGACACGGCCCACTACCCTCTGCTCCTGGTGGTGTAAGTATCCCAAGTCCTGCATGCTTGCTCTGGGTTCAGGGACACCCGTGTGTGTGGACATCAAACACTTAAGAAAGGACACGTAGGGGAAATGATATTGCTGCAGACTAAAAGCTTAAGACTATTTAGCCCATTGGCAAATGTCAGGGTCTTTCTGTCATGCTTGGGGACCCCTGAGGTTACAGGAAAGCAGGTGGCCACAGCCCCTCCTGGTCTGGCTGGAGCAGGTTGCTACAGCAACCGTGAGTCTCCGGGGGATCATTGCAGGATGCTGGCAAAGGGGTCCAGGGACAGTCATGAAAGCCAACCCAGTAGGGCCTCAGAGGGCACCTACATGCCGAACCCGCCCCAAGACAGGACATGGGTCCCGAGACACAGAGACACAGGCCCCACGCCTCACGCTTATCTGAACGGAAGCCTGACCTGCGTCCCCAGATCCTGCCCTGAGCACCTTCTTCACCAATAAAGAATTATTTCTGCTCTTCCTCGTGTGAATAGCAAGCCCGCTGGTTCAGGTTTGGGAGCAACTTTCCAGGTGCTCCGTAAACACCTCTGAGGGTGTCAAGTTGCTAGAAGCCTGGCAGTGTCCTCTGCCAAGTTTCTCAAATACCCCCTAGTAGCCCTGAGCGAGGATAAGTGTCCAGGTGTGTGCACATAGGACACAGAGCATATCAGAGGAAGACACCACCCCGAGGAGAACAAATGTTGTATTTCCCTCCGGGCTTTTCTTCAAGACCCAGGGGGCAGGAGGCTCTTCATTCTCCGCAGACGTCCCTGAAAGGGGTCAGGCAGGAGCAGAGGCCTGTAGGGGGTATATGAGGAACAGCAGAGGGGACCCCTGAGTAAAGCCACCCCATAAGAGAGCTCACTGATCTGGCCCTGCTTCCTTCCTAAGGGCCTAGTCCCTAAGTAACAAAAGCCTTCATTGTAAAGATGCCCTCAGGCTTAGATTCCTATATCTGATTCCACTTTGCAATTAACCCAGTTACCTCCAAATCTGGATGGGTTTATCACTTTTCCAGCCACCACACACACACACACAACTTCCCCTCCATCCACACAGACACCCCTACACACCCACACACACACACACAGGCTTACACACACATCCCCCTCCATGTATACAAACACCCATGTTCATACGCACTCACACATGTTTTTCACCTGCTCCCTTCTCTAGCTAATCCAGATTTTCACCACTTTCACAAAGATGCTGATGATTTCATAGCTTTTTTCCCCTATACACAGTTTTCTCTGCAATCTTAAAAGAAATCTCAGAAAGCTTATCGATTCACAGAGCAATTGGCTTTCCATTCAGAGGTAAAAGTGGACCCTCCAGGAGGGAGGTGGCTGGGACACGCTGGGCTCAGGGTCAGGCAGGGCCATATGGACTCACTGCTCTGCACCTGGTCAGCTTACCTGCACGGCACATCCTTTTACTTATTTGTTTCTTGCTATGTCTTCAACTGTGACAGCAGGGAGATTTGGGGGGCCCAGGACTCCAAAGGAACTATACCAGGAGACACTTGCTTCAAAAGAAAAGAATCCAAAAACCCACGCACTTACCATAGAACTACATCATGACGTGACCAGGCTCCTTTAACACAGAAGTCCCAAGTGCACTACTCAGTTGTGTCCTGCCCTGTGCCCCACATGGCCTTACCTGCACCCCACACCTGCCCGTCTGTGCCCCACACCTCCCTGCAAGCACCCCTACTTCCCTGCACTCCCTCAGGCCTTGGCAGAAAGCCCTGGTGCCTGGAGCGTGGTCTGAGCTGTCATCTCCTCGGAGAAGAGGGTCTGCAGGCAGCCTTAGTGAATTCTCTCTGTTGCACCTGCTGAGGGCCAGGCTGGAGCAGACGCTAGCTTTCTCCCCTGCTCATTCTTTTCCACCAAAAGGAAAAATCATTTAAAAATTTCTCAGGTGCCCATAGCGTGCTGGTAAATGTTTAACAACCAGTCCCGTGTCAAAAGCAGCCGTGTTTGTGGTCCTGGCCCATGCCTGTGATGTAAATGCTGCCCTGGGTGCAGACCCGCTGTGCAAGCAGTGGGGGGAGGTGGGCTCTGCAGGCCCTGCCCAGGAGACACTGGGGAGGCAGGGAAGCCGCCCCTAATAGCAGGTTGCAGTTTCTGCTAACTTAGCCCTAGGAAGACCATTTCCTCCAAGCACGGGTTGATGCTCAAGCGTCCACACATTATCACTTGCGTGGTAGGGGCTGAGAGGCCTGCTTTTTGTCTGGGAGCAGGAAGGGCAGCAGCAGTCTGCCACAGAGGGTGGCACCCCAAAAAGCGAAGCTGAGAGGATGTTATTGTTTCCTTCACCAAATAAATGTCCTTTGATGGTTACTTTGAGGTGCCAGTGTGTTTGGGAGTGGCGGATGGCCTAGGGTCTTTGAGCCCTCGTGGTCCTCCTCTTCCTCCTCGCCCACAGGTGGGGATGACCCCTGGCTCAGCCCTAAGCAGCAGCACCGGGCGTGGAGGCAGGGTGAAGAGCCAGAGTGCTGAGGCCCAGGCTCTCTTCTCCAGGGACGGTGCCCCAGGGAGCCAGAGTGTGGCCGAGAGGTTCGAGGTGAGCTGGGAGACGGTGATGGTGAGCAGCCACGGTGCCGTGGTGGTCAGGTGCGACGGCCGGGGCAGCGGCTTCCAGGGAACCAAGCTCCTGCACGAAGTGAGACGGCGGCTGGGCTCGCTGGAGGAGAAGGACCAGACGGAGGCCGTGCGGTGAGCATGGGTGTGGGGCAGGACCAGAGGGAGGCCGTGGGGTGAGCGCGGGTGTGGGGCAGGACCAGAGGGAGGCCGTGGGGTGAGCGCAGGTGTGGGGCAGCGGGTGTGGGGCAGGACCAGAGGGAGGCCGTGGGGTGAGCACGGGTGTGGGGCAGCAGGTGTGGGGCAGGACCAGAGGGAGGCCGTGGGGTGAGCACGGGTGTGGGGCAGGACCAGAAGGGCCATGCGGTGAGCGCACGTGAGGGGCAGCTGCAGGGCTCCCTGTCCCTGCTTGCAGTTTTCAGGCAATTTGCTTGCACTTAAAACTTTGTGGGCAAGTCCAAAGTGTGTTTCCAGGGAATATTCTCCCTCAGATGTTCATATGAGTAGAGTATTTGTTGAATCAGGGAACACAGCAGCTGTGAGCTGATTGAGCTCAGCTGTGTTGTGCAGGGCGCTGACCTGGGCCAGTGTTCCCAGAGGAATGGGAGAGCAGGTGGGGAGGAAGGCTGGGACAGAGAAGGAGTGTGAGTGGGTGTGAGTCTGTGCAGGGCGTCCCCCATTACTGAGAAGAGGCACCGTGCCCATGCGGGAGGTCGGACATGCCCCCTCTGCCCCGAACACAGGCAGGTGCCTGCCCTGTCCCTTCATGTCCTCCTCTCCCAGTCAGCAGGACCAGCTAGGCGCTACCGAGAACAGAAAGCAATTAGCGTCCAGGGGCACTTGCTCAAAATTATGTTTTGAATTTTATTGTTGCACTGGAAATAAACAAAAGCCCTCAAGAGCTGGGACCAGGCTGCAGCTGGCCTCAGCCTTACTTTGTAGAAAGCAACGCAGTTTTCACAGTCTCAGGGCACAGAGACGCAGAGCCCACCCCACCTTCCCCCTGAGGGAGGCCGCAGACTCCGGCCCCTGGACGGCGAGAAGGGCAAGGACGGGCTCCCGCGGTCACGATGCCCATCCTCGTCCTTGCTGTGAACAGGGTGCGGGAGGCCAGGCGTGGGCACGCCCAGGTGGGATGCAGAGCCCCGGGACGCCTCCAGCTGCTGCAGACTCCACAAGGCGCCACTTCCTGTCATACCAGTGTACTTTGCAGATGTAGAAGATTTTACGTTACTGACTTTTCCATGACATTTTTCTCTTGTTTTTAAAGAGGTTGAGGGCACATGGTGAGTGCTTAGTACATGATTTTAAGTGGATGTAACCATGAGTCCGTGAGTGAGTGGATGGATAGATGGATGGACAGACGGACGGACGGACGGCCTCCTCTGCTCCTCTAGGGAGCTGTGAGCCCGTGGCAGGGACAGAGCAACACCTTCAGCCCCGCGTGTGTTACAGAACACACCAGGAGAAACTCTGAAGACTCAGTCAGGGGGCAGTGCCTGTGGCTCAAAGGAGTAGGTCAGCAGCCCCCACATATACCAGAGGTGGTGGGTTCAAACCCAGTCCTGGCCAAAAACTGCAAAAAAAAAGACTTGGTCTGGGAAGGTGTGTCTATAGCTGCCTCTCCTTGAAGTCAACACCACCACACACATAATCACAAACGTGCTATAAAAATAAAGGACTCAGCCTCCCTGCCTGTCTGTCCAGCCAGCCACAGTGGCCTTACCCCAACATGACTGTCCCTTTGCTCACCACATGGCTGTCAGTCACACCTGGCTCCATGCGTTTTGTTCACATCTAACAGGTTGCAGACGGAGCTACTTCCAGAAATTTCCAGAAAGGCAGGGAAGAGTCTCCCTAGAAGCAGACAGCAAGCCTCTCCTTCTGTCTTTCTGGCTCTGGCCTACTCACTCCAGAGCTGGGAACCCAGAACGCCCCCACCCCACTGGCAAGAGAAGTACAGGGTCACCCTGAAACTGAAGGGCCCACCTGGGCCTGGTGTGTGGGGGGTCAGCCTCCTGCACAAAGGACACAGGTGATAAGTAAACTCTTGGATTAAGTTTGAAGGAGGACAGGCAGGTAGCTGCCGGCTACAGGGGACCCCTAGAGGAGGAAGATGGCCCAGGCCAGGCTGTGCAGTGGGCTGCGCCTCCATGAGGGGCCGTATGAGGCTCTTCTCACCTCCTGTCCATGTGTCTGCGGCTTTTTCCTGCCCTCTCCTGCTCTGTCCTGACCCCACCTGGTCTATGTCCTCCCAGAGGCCCAGGACCTCCCATCTTCAGGGCCCAGGTGGAAGGTCACAGCATCCTTCAGGCTCACCTGTGGCACTTGGCTGAGTGCAGCGTCTCCCTCAGAGCACAGGAACAAGGGAAAAGCTGTTTCACACTCAACGTCATTTTCTAAAAATAAAGAATCAGCCCAGCCATCTGTTCAAAACCAAGGCAGAGCCTGTTCAGAGAAGCAGTCAATATGTCAAGGCTCACTCCCCTGGGGCTCACAGGAGCTGGAGTGAGGGTGCAGCCTTTCGTAGGAACCAGGACTCCAGTGTCGCAAGCACAGAAAACGGCTCATGTCTTCTTCAAGAGCCAGGTCTGTGTTTCCATCCAGCCCCATTTTATCTGAAGTTTGGGAATCACAAGGCCAGACATCACGCTAAGCGCCTGGAGCTCCCAGCACCGTCCAGGGGCTCCCTCTGCCCCAGAGCCCACTGGGAGCCCTTCTGCCACCAGCTAAGCTGAACAGAGTCCCCTTGAAGGGCGGGCAGCCGTGTAAACCCTCCAAGGCACAGGGTAGGAGCACACCAGCACCTGGAACACACCCTGCAGGGCCTCAGGGAGAAGGTGGCCTTGGGCCCAGACTGGCCAGATGGAAAATCAGAGATGCCATTTCACAGGGAGAAAATATGATGAACAAAGGTCTAGGGACAGACAGCCCATGTGGATTCCACCAAGAAGCACAGAATGAAGGGGACAGGGAGGGCAGGGGTGAGTGAAGAGGGGGAAGAGCCAGGGAGGAAAAGAGGTTAGTGGGGGGATCAGGGAGAGGTAGAGGTGAAGGAACAGGAGGGAAGATTAGGTAGGGGCAGGGGTGAGTAGAGGGGGGACCAGAGAGAGGGGAATACCAGGGAGGGGAGAGGTGATGGCAGAAAGGGGAGGACCAGGACTGGGGAGGGCAGGGGTGAGTGAAGGGGAGGAAGGACCAGGTTGGAGCAGGGGTGAGGTAAGAGCCAGGAGGACCATGCAGGGCAGGGGTGAGGGCAGAGGAGGATGGGATCCATGTGAGACACTTTCCATGTCCCCTCAAGTTTCCTGCCATCCTATAGGCCGCAGAGGAAACCAGGGGCTGACAAAGTCAACCTCCTCTCTCAGAGCCCAAATTCTGGTGGCGCTGCAGCAGGTTTAAGAGTCATGGTCCGGGCAGAAAATGCTCAAACCCTGATATGAGGAGAGAGGGACAACGTGCACGTTTATAAAAGCGTAGGCAGGGGCAGGGGCCTGGAGGGCTGCTGTGGTGCCCTCAGGCCGTGCGTGACCACAGCAGGCAGGAGCTGAGGAGGGAGCCCTCGTGGGCAGGGCAGGAACCAGTGCCAGGCTGGGGCCTCCTCCCTCTGGGCTCCCACTGGCTCCCATGGACCTGCCCAGCTGAGACCCCACAGACCAGGAGGCACAGACACGCCGAGAATGACCTGAGGGGAGCGGGCAGAGCCAGCTCCTGTGCACCAAGGAAGAGGAGGGTGAAGTGAAGAGCAGAGGCTGGAGCGAGTGCCCGCACGCTGGACTCCCCCAGAGGTGGGGCTGCTTGTGCATTTATTACAAAGTTCTCAGGAGGTCACACAGCTCACCTGGCAAGTCGGCCAGCATGGGGACGCAAACCTGGGCAGCCCGATGTCACCGTGCAGCAGCATGGCAGCGGCTGGCTGGCAGTAGGCACTTGTGTCTGGAGGATGGAGACTGGAGTAGCAAAGGAGCCGGTTCTGAGGCAGAGCCCACAAGACCTGGTGGGCGGAGACATTGGCCACAGGCAGGCTTCCATCCAGTGATCTCCGGCCCACCCCTGCCAGCAAGGACACACTTGGGGATCCCATCTCTCCCCGAGCCTTCCAGCTGTGCGCTCCTCCCCTCTGAGGATGCCAGAAACAGTGGTATTGTCCCAGGACACCCGTGTCATCCTTGTCCTTGAGAGATGGATGCCAAGATGGAGTTAGGCATGAAAAGGGGGGATGTCTGTGCAGCTAGTGAGAGGGACAGTGGGGGGATCTGCCCCTGCGGGAAGGACCGCAGTGGGCTCTGGCTCCAGCAGGAGGGACAGCAGTGGAAGGAGAACTTGTGTTGAGCCCGCTGGAGGCTCCTGTGTCAGGTGGATGTGGCCAGGCAGCCCCTGCCACAGGTTCCCATGGAGGGAAAGACAGCACTCCTACACACACGCTGTCACCCCAGGGCAGACTCCTGTGGCCCTGTTGTCTTTGTGGCCTCCTTTCCCCATGGTTCTCCCCGTCCCGGCCCAGCCCAGGGCTCTGTGCCTCTTCCTTCTCACTGCTTCTCCACCGCTCATCAGTGGCTGTCTGGGGACAGTTAGCAATGTTACCGTGCTATCCCTCGTGTCCTTCTGCCTCCCCCACAGACAGCACACACCTCGGCGACTGAGCATGGCGTCTCTCCAAGGCCTTGCTCTGGCCCTCTGCAGCCCCAGCATAGCACCGGCTGAACCCCGGACGGTGCTGCCGGGCTCTGCTCCCCTCTGACAATCCCCATAACAAAAAGCACCCCCGGGTTTGAGCAGGAGAAATCTACTCTCCTTGACCCTGGGGTTCCACTATCCACTAGGACCAGACCAGAACCAAAATTTGAGATTTTGGAACAGAGTCCCAGGCCCTCCATTGTGCTCCCCGCCAAGTTTCTTAGTGTGAGCCACCCCTCCGTATCCCAAGCCCATGGGCATCGTGTGAAGCCTTCTGGGCGATTCCGTGATGCCTGCACCACATTTTTAAAAATCATGCCAAATGCTGTGGCAGGCCCTGCCCCTCTGCAAGCTACAGGGGGACCCTTCCCGCCTCTTCCCTTCTGCTTTACGTGTTGCTGGGCTTGTAGACGCATCGCCTCAGTGCCCCGTGTCTACTCAGCGTCTCCCTGTGTCTCGCTCTTCTCTGGGAAGGATCCAGTCACGTTGGGTTCGGGCACCTGTATTCCTGATGACCTCGTCTGACCTTAGCAAGCTGCACCTGCAGAGGGCGCTGTTCCCACACACATCGCATTCTCAAGTGTCAGGCTGAGGACTCCGCAGGTCTCACTTGCAGTGACACAATCTGAACATAACAGCAGGTTCCCTTGACCTGCCCCTGCCTCCCCGACCCTGTCACTCCTCAGAGGCCACCACCTTGGACCCATTAGCTATTTTTGTAGACTATTTTCTTCCATATTCTCAAGCTTGGTTGTCGTTTCTCTGTGATTTCTCAGCTCTCACCTCTCTTTGTAGCAGGTGTATTAAGTACCAGCTAGAGCAGCAGTGGGGGGACGGGATCCCGGTGCACACAGCTCCCTGCACAGCCGGCCATGTACCCTGATGCTCTCCTTCCCTGTGCATCTTGAACTTTCCCTTGAAGGGTCACTTTGTCACTTTCTTGAGCCATGTCTGTGCACCCACTCCCACTCCCGGCTGCTTTCTGTGCGGTCCTACTCCTGAACAATTGCTCAAACACACTAAGCATCTATTGATTCTAATGTTATACATTGAGATACACTTTCTCTTTTCTGCTCCATTGGAACAGGCTGTGTCTAGGCTTCACTCGGGATTTTCTTCATTTTTCTTTTTGGATCCGAGGTATACACAAGAGCGCATGCACACACACCCTGGGTCATGTGTTGAAGAACAATAGACATAAGTCCTCCATTGGATTTATTCATTAATTCATTTATCCACTGAAGGAAACCAAAATATTTCTCCCCAGAATACGAGACTGTCTGAGTTAAAGAGCAGACAGGGGAAATGCAAGAAGCACGCTACCCCAGCCTCTGCCCGGTGGCAGGAGACAAGTCCTCCCTCACGGGGGACAGCACCTGCTCATAGCCCACGGAAGACACCCCCAGCGCCGGGGATCTGGGGACAGACTTCACTGCCTTCTTACATGTTCCAGCCTTTCAAAACACTAGAATGACTCTGGCCTTTGTCTTGTCACTGTGCCAAGACTGACAGCTCTTTGATAAAATACTGTCTAAGCAAGGGCCTGAGCACCCGCCTTGAGAGAGGGACTTGTGAACTGAGGTCCCCTCCGTGTGATGGGTAGAACAGGTGTCAGTAAACCTCTCTGGCTTCCCTCTCATTCATCTGACTTCTGTTTTCAGGGGAGTGTCTCAACTAAGAACTTAACAGGGCTTGAGAAGAGAAATTGTATTTTCTTCCCTTCACCAGGAAATGCCAAAAAATATCTTTATTCTACACCATGCTTGCTATTGCAATTTGGTTAGACGTAAAATCTAGGTAGACAGTGATCTCTCTGTCTAGAAAGCCAGCAGGTGGTAGGGCCCGAGGTCCTTCCTTGAGGCTGAACGGGGTCCAAATCCAAAAGGACTCAGCAGCTTTGTGGAGGAAACATAAGGGACCATGATGGGCAAGGCCAGCATGGAGCTCAGAGCTGGCTGCTTCCAAGGCAGGGCAGCAGTGGGGGCCCAGGGAAGGAGCCATTGTGCAGCCAAACTGGTACAGATACAGTCCTCCTCCCCAGAGCTGGGGAGCCTGCTGCCCCAGAGGACCATCCTGGAGCCCCAGGTGCTTGGGCGTTTCAGGCTCCCAGCGTGGGCTGGACAGCACCTCCAGAGGGCAGGGCCGCAGGCAGCGGCTAAGTGTCCCGGAGGGCTGGGCTGCCATGGATGGAGGGCTCCCTGCAGCTAAGTGTGATGTGCCCGTATGTTCTGTGGAGTTACCACCAGGGTGCTGCAAGGGTTCACGTGAACATACCAACTTATGCTAAATAAATAAAAGCAGTGAATAATTATTAGAATTCCAAGATTGCTTTATATTTGAAAGGGGGGTTTTTGCACTTGAAATGTTTGGAAAAATTGCTCTGGTCCCCAGGGTGACAGAACATTGCCTGCCACCCACTGATTCCCTGTCCTCTCTGGCCATGCAGAACAATGCTGAAGGAGCAGTACATTGACAGGACCCGCGTGGCCGTCTTTGGGAAGGTGAGTCCCTGCTGCCTCCTCTCTGAACACCCCTGTATCAGGATCCTGCAACAATTATTATTAATCGTCCCCTGGCCCATCCTGATTTACAGGAGCACCCTGGTCAGGTGGTACACAGGTTGTTATTTTGGAGGTGGGGGATTCATTTAGGGTACAAAGAATTAGTTTACGTTAATTATATTTGTTAGATAAAGTCTCTCTTGTAATTGTGTCCTGCTGGTCCCAAGAGGTGTGCCCTACACTGTGGCTCCCAACCTCCTCTCTCCTCCCCTCTCCCTACTCCCAGCACAGGTGGTTACTTGTATACGTGAGGAGCCAGTTGTTTGGTGATTCCAGCAATGGGAGATAGAGAAGCTCCTCTCAAGTTCTCCAGTGGGCAGTGCTGTGGGTTCCTAGGAGAACCAGCTTGCTCCCCTCTGACCAGCTCATTTATCAAAGTTTCTTTGTACATTGCCTAGAAGGAAAGAAGGGAGGAGCCAGGTATTTGCTGGAGAGCTCGGTCAGGATCCCAATCACCTCTCTTCTGTGAGCTTCAGGGGGCCTGGGCTGTGGCCAGTCCTTGTCCAGCCCACACTCTGCCTAAGTGCACATGGATGGCACTCCTGAGAGCGTGGCTCCTTCTGTGCCTCAGCACAGCTGCACCCACGTGGGACCTTATGCACTTGCTACAGAGGGTGTAGGATGACGGGGCAGCAGACAGCTTCTCCACGAGGGTTGGCTCGGCAGCGCAGGCAGCGAGGGTGCTGCAGAACGGGGCCTGTGCGCCCCTTGGAGTGCAGCCCACACGCCTCCTTCTCTGAGACCCTCCAGAAGGGGTGGCCGGGCACCCTGCTGTCATGTCTGTGTCACCCCTCTGCCCTACTGGATCCTCACCCACCTGTCAAGTACTGCGAGGTGTTTTGCTTTGTGAACTTGCCTTAGACGGAGTGTCACAGGCCAGGTAATTTAGTCGCTCTGGGATCAGTACCTGGTAGCCTTCCCCTACCCCACATTTCCTCTTCTCACCCCCTGAGTAGACCAGGGGATCACAGAGCCCCACACACAGCCCATCTGCACCCATGAGTGTCCTGGGCAGAAGAGGACACCTGCACTGCATCCTGCAGCACTCCAGTGTCACAGTCACACACATGCTCACACAGGTACACACAGTCACACGCTCACGCACATTTTCATGTGTACACACAGTGTCTCTCCTACACATGCCGGGATGAAGTCCCTGTGCTGTGTCCTGGTCCCCTGTGGGGCATCTCCTTGGGAGTCTGTGCCAAGGTCACTGCAGGAGGGAGCTTTGCTTCCTCGGGGTGGCTGCCTGCAAGTGGCTCAGGGCAGCGTACGGACTTAGGGCCTTACCCTGGCACAGGATACATGGGACAGGGCGGAGCCACCGGCCAGACCAGGACTGGCCCCCCCCCCACCCTCCCTGTAGTCAAGCCGCGGCAGGAATGCAGCAGAGCAGTCCAACCCTCATGCACTGTGTTTCCAAGAGGCTGTCACATCACATCTTCACGCCCTGACACGGAAGCCCAGGGAGGGGGTGCGCTGGGAGGGCACTGCTCTCAGCCTTGCTACCACCCTTACACAACTTGCAAAATTAAAACCAAAACAAAAATACTCTGTGTGGGCGGCGCCTGTGGCTCAAGGAGTAGGGTGCTGGCCCCATATGCCAGAGGTGGCAGGTTCAGACCCAGCCCTGGCCAAAAACTGCAAAAAAATAAATACTCTGTGAAGATGGGTGTTCAGTCACCAGCTTCCTGTGCCAAGGTTGTCCTTGCTCTGTCTCTCCTAGGATTATGGCGGCTACCTGAGCACCTGCATTCTGCCTGCCAAAACGGAGAACCAGGGGCCAACCTTCACCTGCGGTGCTGCCCTCTCCCCAATAACAGACTTTAAACTGTATGGTAAGAGCCCGTGACCCCCTTCCCCGCCGCAGCCAGCCCCTCGCCCCCAACCTCAGGTGCCCCGGGCCATAATGAGCCAACCCACTGGCATGGCCCACAACACTCCCAGGAAGATCCTGGGAAATGGAAGTGAGAGGGTCTCAAGCGTGTGTTTCCAATGAAGCGCTTCCGTCCTGATGCCTAGAAGCCACATCCCAGCACACGCGACCTGGAGTTAAACACAACCTGGCTGCAGCTTGCCCCAGGGGGCATGAGGCAGGCCTTGTGTGCTGGGATGCAATTGCCAAGGCCAGCGGACCGACCACCTTCCCCCTTGTGGGCAGGGGTTGGGTGAGGCTGGGGTGGCTGAGGGAGGGTAAATTAGCAGGACCGATAGCTCAGCTCTGCCGACCTTCCTCCTGGCCAGCACTGGCCCTGGGAAGGCAGGGAACAACACGCTCAGCTGGACACAGGTGAGCTTTCTGCCAGCATTTGGGGTTCAGGCTCCCTGCGTTATCCTCCTTCTGGTCACCCACTCCCAGGATAGGAGTGGCTCCATGATGTGAGCCCACATTTTAGGAAATGCAGAGAGGCCTTGAACATGCCTCTGAGAACAGGCCTGCTGAGCAATGCTGCCGGGGCAGGTGGGAAGCAAGAGGCCCGGCTGCTGGCCTGCCAGAGCCCTGCTGGAAGCCCTTCTTTCTGAGGAAGGAGGCCCTGTGGGGTCCCATCCCAGCACCCTGGGCCCCACTGAGCAATGCAGGGACCACCAAGGGGGCAGCCACCCTCTGGCAGCCAAAAGTCTCACAAAGATGGGCTCTTTCTAATGCAAATCTCAACCTATAATTATACAAAAACTCTCCTGTTCAAAATTTGAATAATTTAAGAGTAATTTTCTCAGGAGAGTACATGTGCATTTTTCGAATTCAGTGAGACTTCCTTAATTGTGCAATCATGTGGCGTTTCAGATTCACCTGATTCAAATGCCCCTTGGTGGGTCACGCTGGGCCCTGAGCCTTGGAGTGGGATCTCCCTCCCTGACCTCCGTCTCCTGCGGGCAGCAGGGCCTCGCACATAGCTAAGGTCTGGATGGAGCAGGGACAGGCCAGACTTTTTATAAAGTTAGCAGACCCTGAAGGAGATGTGCTGTCTCGCTGCGCGACCCCATCCTGGGTAGGAAGACGGAGCAGGGCTCACCTGTGAATTTAGGACTCACATCAATTAGGTTTGGCTCGATGAAGGTTTTACTCTTCTGAGAAAAATCCACCCACCAACGGTAATGTATTTTAATGTTGCTGCTGGACAGTGTGGCGACCTGTGTAAAGACCCAGGAGGTTTAGGTGGCGTGTTCACAAAACAAACATCCGCAGTGTCCTAGGGCTCTTCCCCGGGGTCTGGGTGCTGCAACCACAGGAGGTGACCCCCTTCACTCTGCTTCTGTCCAGCATCCGCGTTTTCCGAGAGGTACCTGGGCCTCCATGGGCTGGACAACAGGGCGTACGAGGTATGTGGGCACAGCTGCCGCGTGGCAGGTGGGAATGTGAGGAGATCCGTCAGCCCCTTCTCCAAGCTCCCCCCACCCCTCCAGCCTCAGCCTGACTCTGCTCCCCATCAAAGCCCACCTCGAGAAAGCCCTGAACACGACCTTCCTCCAGGCCCTGGCATGACTTAGTGGGGCCTCTCAGTTCAGCCTGATTCCCCCAGGACTGGAGAGATGCGTCCACGGGGCTGTCCAGATGGATGAGGCCTGGCTCTCCCTGCCCCACGGCTGGTGCCACTTTGTGAGAATAGAAACAGAAACTCCTCTGACAGCACCTCCCAAGTCAGAGCAATACACATGCTCAGCGCAGATGTCGGACAGTGTCTGGGAGCCGTGTGGGGTGCCAGGCAGGGCAGTGTCTCCAGGATGGGAGCTCCACTGGCCCTGGGGCTCCCTCCTTCCCCCTGGAAGCAATGGCCTCTGAGGCCACCTGGAGTTGGGAAGACTCTCTTTCCTGCTCTCCCTTCCTGCCTCCCTGCCCCCTGGTCCTCGCAGGAGCTAATGCAGGGGGAGCCGGGCTGCAGGGCGGCCATCCTATCACCACGCATTTATCCAGGGTGCAATGTCCCGGACGTGCCACTGACCTCCAACAGTTTTCAGCAGAAATGGCCAGCGCTCACGCGTAGCCCACTCACCCTGTCCCCTTGCCTCTGCCTGTGCAGATGACCAAGGTAGCCCATCGGATCTCTGCGCTGGAGGAGCAGAAATTTCTGATCATTCATGCCACGGCTGATGGTAAGAACTGGACGTGAGCTCCCCATGTGGCACTCCCGTGACGGCACTGTGGGTTCTGACATACACCTTCCTTTTTTTTTATTAACAGAAAAAATCCACTTTCAACACACAGCAGAACTCATCACACAGCTCATTAGAGGGAAGTCCAATTACAGCCTCCAGGTACAGTACGCACGGCCCCTGCTGCCACCCGAGCAGACATCCCCTTCACAGAGAAAGAGCCAGTTGGTTCAGGACAGCCAGGCAGTGGCAGGTTCACAAATCAGCACTCGCTTAACTTTTTCTTCTAATTAAGGACAGCCGGGCTCAGCACTCGGTCGTGTCCAAACCCCCTTAGAACAACCAGTACACTTCCACCTGGCCCGTACCACGTGTTCCTGCAGGGCAGCTGGTGTGTCCCTGCCACAGGCAGGGGCTGCTGAGACCAGAGCCAGCGGGTCCTGAGCCATCCTCCCCCAGGGTCCCCTGAACACCCCACAGATTGCTGAGCCGCAGTCTGATGCCCAGTAGTGAAGGGGCTGTGCCACAGCCGGTGGTGTTCACCACATGCTAACCCAGCAGCCGTGGGCGAGCCTAGGCTCTTCTCCCTGCACTGCACGAAGCTGCTTCTGGAAACTGTGCCGTTTCCTTCCTGGCGCAATGGCCTTTTCAGGTCCTAGAGGACAAATGGCAGGCACCCTGTCTCCCTCTGAGAGCCCCTGCCCTGTGCTGGCCGCTGCTGCCCGCACCTGCCGGCCTGCAGTGTGCCCCCTGCAGCCAGGCCAGTCAGGGAGAGCATCTGGCCTAAAGGGAGCTCGACCCAAGGGCTGACTCAGGCACAGAGGGACTTGGTTATGTCACATTTGAATTTCTTCTGGAAAATGTTTCCCTTTCATAGCAAGCCCAGTAGTTGTCCTGGCACTGTCGAATCATTTCACATGCCCGACACAGCCACAGTAGTCCAGAGGCGGAGCTGTGTGCACTGTGTCCCCGAGACACACGGCAGGGTGCAGTCTGCTGGGCACTGCACAGCCTGCACCGCCGGGCTCCACTGGGGTCAGCAAGGGACCCACTCAGGGCCACTCCATCTGGGTGGGTCTGTGCCTTGCCCCCTCCTGGTAAGAGCTGGGGGCAGGTACGTGAGGCAGAAGGAGACCAGCTTCTGCTCTGTGCCTTGATACTTGAACAACATGGAGTAGTCTGGTGATGTCATGAGCAAATACTTTAACGTAAAAGTGAACGCCACCCTCCTCAAACAAACAGGAAGTCAGGGTTCCAAGTGCCGGAGGCAGTGTGGTATCCCAGAGACACCTGGATCCCTGAGCCGGGCTCGGCTCTGAGCCTGCGTCTGCAGAGATGTTCCCAGCACGCTGAACAGGGCGAGTCCTGCATTGCCAATGGAATGAACAGCCAACCCATTGTTGGCATCAGGTGCTGACAACCGGCCCGTGGGCCCAGGCCTGCCCTGAGCCCTTTGTAGGATATGGGATCACTTAGTTCTCACAAAACACAAGCGAGATTCTATTCGTCACCACCCACCCAGCTCACCAGGAAACCCAGGCCTGGGAGAGGGCCCCGGGCCAGAGAATACCTTCAGTGGGACATGAAAGCAGGCTGTTGGCCCTGCAGACACACGACCGCAGGACTCAGCACACATGGACTGTTATGCGTATAGTGCAGAGTTTTGCCCATTCCCTTTTGGATCCTGACACCCCCAGCCTCTGTAGCCCCAAGTATGTGTCCATGTCTCAGACCCCAGGGAGCCCATCTAGTGTAGACAGCGTGAGATGAAGAGTCCTCTGATTTCCCCCATCGGCTCTCTCCAGGGCCAGGCCCATGGGGAAGCAGGGGTGTTGGGATGACATTGGTGGCTTCTGTGTGCCTCTAAGTGGGACGGCTGCCTTGGGCAGAGCTCCCAGGAGGGAGGGAGAGGCACGGCAGGGCGAAGGTTAGGAAATGGCCTCCATCACCTAAAGGCCAGAGCCTCGTGTTGGGTGGTGGGTGCGTAACCTCTGGGCCTCCCCTGCAGATATACCCAGACGAGGGCCACCACCTCCACAGCGCGGTCCTGCAGCAGCACCTGCACCGCGCCGTCATCAGCTTCTTCGTGGAGTGCTTCAGGGTTCAGGACAAAGTGCTGACAGTCGCCACGAAAGAGGATGAGGAGGACGACTAACGGCCTGCCACGTGGTCTCTCTGCAGCACCGTGCAGCTGAGGGCTGGGGTGGGCCGCCGTCCACAGCATGTGTGTGTCGGACACTGACGGCAGCTCTGCTTGGGAAACAGGCCCCTTCCCTGGTGGCCATCACCCTCCACAGCCTCTACCGCGTGAGGACACCTCCGCAGAGGCAGCACCTCCTCCTGGCCCCAAGCGACCGGCGCACCCCACAGCCCCTTCCCAAGGAACACAGCCACGGACGCTGGTGGGAGGCTGCTCTGACTCCCAGATTTGAGCTCTCAGCAGTAGCATCAAGACCCACCCTCTGCGTTAGAGTCCTGTGTCCTCGTCCGCAGCATCATGTCCCATCCGGTAGAGCAGTGCCCTGGATCAAACAGTGGGAGGATGACAGCACAAGTATTTAGCAGCACGTGACAGGTATCAGCTTGCTCCTTCCTGTCATTAGGAGATTCAGCATCAGAAGGGGCTAGCCCCGAGGACGGACCCTCCTCTGTACAGAGTATCACTGTAGCTATGCCAATGGTTAACCGTATAGAACCCATTCGTATTTTTCTATGGTTTTAACCTGACGCTCCCTGTCTTCAGTCAGGGGTTGCTCTGCTGGGCTTTGTTTCTTTTTCTTTTTGGTTTTGCTGTCCTTTCTTCTGTCAATGTGTAGACTGCGCTGTTTGGATAAAGAAACAGATCAGAAGGAGCGGCTCCCCCCTCGAGGCTGACTTCAGGCCTGTGGAGAAGTTCCTAAGCGGGGAAGAACTCCAGGAGTGTCCCCTTGAGAGAAGACGTGAACAAAGCTTTCCCCACTGTGTTGCATTAGAGGCTGGCTGCAGGTCCACACTGTCCATTTACATATGTCCTGAAAACCGTCCTTGTCCACCGTGGTAAGGTATTAATTCTTTCCCTAGGGCATTTGGTTGAAAACATAAGGCCAAGTGCTGACCACCCCCAGGCCTGTTGTGTGTGCTGGGGTCTCGGGAGCCTGGCAGGTCAGCATGGGGTGTGCCAGCTTGCTCTCCTGTTTCAGGGTTGATTCTGTCCCCCTGCTGCCAGCAGTGAGGGTGGCAGGCTACGTTAGCTGGGTAGGACACACTCTGACCACACCTACAGCCGGCACACTCATGTATATTTCATGCCTTTGTATATAGAGAAAGGAATGTATGTCAGCCGTCCGTGCAGCTGCCCCCCTCCCACCAGCCTGGCCTGTGTTGAGCTTGCATGCAGACACCGTGGCTGGTCTGGACTCTCCGGAAGTGCTAGTTTGAAATATATCGATTACCGTCATTTCCTTTGGAGCTTGTTGACAACCTGAACGTCAGGACTGATTTCTGCCATTTCAGGTCCTGCCAGGGGTGTCTGTCCTTGACGTCCTGTCAGGGGAAGAGACATGTCCATGTTGCTTTTTGGTGTCTGGGGTTTTGGTTTCATCCACATGAGCTTTGGATGTCAATTGCAGTTGGGTCTGTTGGAAGACCCCATCGCAGGATGTGCTGAGGGTGGTCCATGCTGGCAAATAGGACTGATCTGAATGCCACAGGATTGTGCTTTGGCTATTTCATTGGGCTTGACCAACTGCAGAGGCAACCAGGTCCAAGCGGGGACCCAGCTCTGGCCACGAGATCCGGTCAGAGGGAAGTGGGGATGTGGCATGGTAGTGTTTGTTCACCCGTGGAATAAAACATTATTTTACCACCTGGACTGCTCTTTTCTCACTTATCCTCCTCCTCTCAACCAATAAAGAGCGCAGGGCTCCTGGAAGGTTCCAGAGAACTCATCCAGCCTCACCAGGAGAGATGTGTTCCCTCAAGAGCCCACTGTGTGTCAGGTGAAGACCCCCTCCACCCACCCCATGGCAACAGCAAATATATTGAAGTCCCAACCCAGAGAAGTGGGTCTGAGTTGTATCTGTTTTAGGGCAGAGACCCAGAGCTGGGTGGGGAAGTTGGTTCTCAGTGGAAACCATAGCATTGCCCACTGGAGAACTTGAGAGAAACGTCTCCATCTGCTGAAAATACATCCATTTATTTTGCTGTTGTTAATTCAATGTCTGGTGGAAACATGGCCCAGCCCAAAAGTGGAGTGTCAATTAAACAAACACATCTGATCTGTGAGCATCCACTGCTTCAGAGGCTGGGATGGACATGGTTGTCCCAGCCGAGATAGTGGGCTCTTGTCGCCCTTGTGGATGAAGAACCAGGAGCAGAGCAGGTCTGACACTGTCATCCCTAGATAGCGGCACCCTGCCCTGCCCCTCCCTGTGGAGGCCCCTCTCCTGGTGGCCTTGCTGCTTTATACTTTATAAAGCCCCACATGTGGGATGACAGGGCAGCACTGGCCCTGAAAAGAGTGGACACAACTACCTGGGACACTCAGTTCCTGTTTGGAGAACCCTCTGCCTCCCCCAACTCTAGCTTGGCTTAAGGGAGACTGGTGTGGACTTGCCAGGCCTCCCCACCTTCCCTGTGTGTTCAAGTTGGGTAGGTGTGACACTTGTGTCATTTTTATTTCAGTTTTAAATGGGTTTTTTCTATGTTTTACTAATAAACTTTCACCGTGTAGCCGTGCACCCTGCACACCTCTGTGCTCTGCTCTCAGACTCCTGGGCTATTCGTCTCTGTCATCTCCTAGGACACGGCCACCCCATTCACAAAGCCGTGCTTGTAGGGGGACCTCTGTCCACACTGGCCTGACAATGTGCTCTTGGATGTTAGGGTTCGAAACTCTGACCCACAACCCCTGCAAGTGACTGGCCCAATCAGTCAGGGCTTGAGCAGTCACTGCCTGCTTTCCTAATGTGGGCCTCCTCCAGCTTAGGACTAACTGGGGTGTTGAAACGCAAACCCCTGACAAGTTTCCCAGGATCCCCTTCCCTTCGCTCCAGCATGAAGCTTCCCCACACCTCCGCCTGCCTTGGACTCTCTGCCACCAAGTGCAAGTGATGGTGGTGGCCAATCCTTGGCTGGGGCGAAGTCTGGGTCGTCACTGTCTGCGTGCTCTCATCTGCTGTCTTAGCTCCTGTGACAGCGCACAGGCAGGGCAGCCCGAGCCCAGGCACTCACTCCTCATGGTTGGGAGGTCAGAAGTCTGAGGGCAGGGTGCCAGGCGACTCAGTCCCCCAGGGAGAATTCTCTTCCTGGTTTGCTCACCCAGCAGACGGAGAGGAGACAGAGTTCCCGGGTGTATCTTCTCACAGGGGCACCACCCTCATGACCTCGTCTAACCCTAAGTCCTCCCAAAGGCCCCACCTCCAGGTATCGCCCCACTGGGAGCAGGGCTCCAGCAGCACATTCAGACGACACAACATTCATCCTGTCACAGGTAGGCTTTATCGTCACCCTGGCATTCTGGAGAGAATATAAGTGTTACTCTTTTCCGGAGAAGAGCTGCTGAGGGTTCAGTGGGGACTGTGGGACCAGGGACCAGGGAGGAAGGAGGAGGATGGATCCCTAGGCAGTCGGGCTGGTCTGGAGGGGTGTCCTGGCAGTCTGGCTGAGCAGCCAGCATTCTAGTGGCTGCTCCTGCCTGCCTGGGTCCCTTTGTGCAAACCATGAGCTCTGAAATGGCCCCTGCCCCTGTGCTCAGTGACCGCCACTATGCACATGGGGATGTTAGGCCTTGGGAAGGCAAGGAGGCCACCAAGAGGCACTCTGGAAAGCCATCGCTCCCCTTAATGATAAGCTGTCTCTGGTGCCCCGGCAGGAACCAGCTGCCCATCTCAGCAGGGCTGGGTTGGAGGTCTGGCACATTCCCTCAAGGGCTCTCCAACTGCCCAGTGCTCACATCCCAACACAGCCTGCAGCCCCTGCAGAGCCGGACTGGGTGCATGCAGGCAGCAAGATCAAGACTGAGCAAATGACAGGTTCATGGCGCCTTCTAACTCTTTTCTGGTCAAGGGTCCTTTCTAGACACGGCCTGATGACCAGCTGACTGGGCCTCACAGGAGCTGGTGGGTCTCTGCTGGCTCACAGTGTAGGGGGATATAAGCAGGAGGCAGCCCAGACGGGACGTTCAGGTCCAGGTGACTTGCATGTCGGGCGTGTCCTGAGGCACTTTGTAAAAATAGGCCTTGGGCCCCGGAGGGTGACCCATGCGTATACACTCCACTTTGAGAAATGCCACCAAGGCGCCCAGCCGGTGGTCCCTTCATGGTCGCCAAAATATGTTGCCGGACAAAAGAGGCCATGCACTGTCACCCAAGCCAATCAGCGGAGAAGTGGACAAGAGATCAACAGTTTCACTTTTATTCACAGAGAAGCCAGTGGTTCCTGAGAGCAGCGGGGAGAGCTCCCCAAAGAACTGCTGCCCTCCTTCCCTTTGTTACTTTTATTCTCACAGTGAAAGTATCAGCAATGTTATCACTCATCATAGTACATGTCAAAGAGACTCCCCCTCGGGTTACAAGGTTACACTGTATCTTCCTGTCTTAAAGTGGTTCTATCTTGAAAGCATTTTTATTCTAAACAAAATTTATAGTTTGTCAACACTTCACTGGGTGTACAGAGAGCCCTGGGTCCTTGACTGACACCAGAGAGTCCACTTCCCCAACTTCTCTATGACAGTAGCCTTGGAAGTGAATAGACACTCAAGAATGGGGGGAAAAAAATCCAATGCATTCAATACTAATGTGAAACCAATTACATGCCCACACAAATGCTAACATACAAATACAGTCCTGCAAGGGGGAGGGGAAAGGAGGGAAGGAAAAGGGAGAGAGGGAGGGTGATTGCGGGAGCTCACCTATGTGCACAATGTAAAGGGTTCAATTACAACTTGAACTTTACCCTAGAATTGAAAACAATGTAACCTAAAAATTTGTAACCTCATATTAATTTGAAATAAAAAAATTAAGACTTTCTCACAAACTGACAGGCAGCACAAACTGGCTGAGAACTTGAGCCCGATGAGAAAACACTCAGCGTGTCCAGGTCATGTTCCACTGAATGCACCCCAGGAGGGAGGTCCCTCCACAGCGGCCCCTCACGGCTGGTAGCCCTCTGTGAGAGCTACCGATGGCTGTGGCCACAACTGACATGTGACTGTGACCCCAAGACAGACTCTAGGAGAGAATCCCCACCGAGGCACTCCTGACTTGCCAATCCACAGACACAGTGACAGATTTAAGTGATTATTGCTATTTTTTTTTTTTTTTGTAAGACAGAATTTATTCACAGAAAAGAAAGAAAAGAATACAGAAAACATTAAGGCATCTGTTAGAGGGAGAAAATTCTAGTGGGGAGAGAGAAGCTCTCTCCGTTTCTCTCCCAGTCTTTC